>CALYLW010001738.1:60000-98396 GCA_944989445.1 Ampullaceana balthica
TCATGCAAACATTTTTTTTCCCTTTATTATAAAATATACTAAGTTTGGGTCCCCTAATTCATCATGTTTTGATTGCAACCATATACACAAAGATAACAACAATACAGATTTTTAAAAAAAATTATTTTAAAAATACATTGTATATATAAGAGAAGCTTTATTAAATATTCAAATTTACATTTTGAAAAGAATTAAATAATTTTAAAATATCCAAGTTATGAATGATGTATATAAAAAACTAGACATTTTGAACGTGAACATTAATATTTTAGCTCAAACATGCACGCAAAATCTCTGCAGAAAACATAAATGGTTTGATCTATATTAGACAAATTATGTAGGTAATAACTATTTAAACTATATAACTATATATTTAAGCTCATTAAATAGGCATCAAACTATTTTTTTTTCAAATATTTATAATTTTCTAAAACTCAGTAAGGCTGACAGTAT
Organism: Ampullaceana balthica; assembly: GCA_944989445.1. Taxonomy (NCBI): domain Eukaryota; kingdom Metazoa; phylum Mollusca; class Gastropoda; family Lymnaeidae; genus Ampullaceana; species Ampullaceana balthica. Next base: position 60,454 of record CALYLW010001738.1, read on the forward strand.
GATAACCACCGTTGCAATAGAAACACGAACACCACTAGATGCGCCTGAAAGTGAAAAGAAAAAATACAAATTATGATAGTTTGAAAATTTAACCCGTGATATCGTACGATAATTAATTATTGCCCTTTGTGTAGAGATGTTTTTGTTGTTGTTTTTTGTTTTTGTTTTCTGATTTAAGAAAAATGTTTATAAAAATCAAATGCCACCGCTACAATAGAACTTACAGTTCTGTCGTCACAAACAGTGGGATGCCATTCAAAAGTTTTGAAATAAGAGTAGCACCGCAAGGAGTTGTGGCAAAAATAATGTTTTTTTATTTTTTAAAGAACTTATTCTTTATTTATTTACTAGGGGTTGTAGGGCGCCTATGGCGCCTACGCCGGCTTTAGGGCGCCTACGGCGCCCACTTTTTTTGTCAAAATCCCAAGTAACTTATCCTTGTTTGATAAATACGAAATATTAAAATTCCTGAAATGTACACAAATCATTTTATAATTATAAATCCTCAAATCCTATTTTTACATCGTTCCCTTTTCCAAAATTAAGATATGAGCTAAAACAATTACGTCATATAATATTTTTTTACAGCGCGTCTTTACTTTGTAATTAATTTGCACACTTTTTGATGCACACCTTGTATTAAATATAAGATCAAGCAATGACGTCATATTAAATATTTTTACAGCGCTAATCACCACACGATTTTTCAACTGCTATAGACTGTTGTACATCGTTCCTCAGCGTTCCACATCCAGCCAGCCAGTGAGTGACTTGGGCTTTTATATTATATATAGTGTTTTATTTTATAGAAAAAAGTAAAAGAAACGTTTAACTAATAAAAAAAATATTTAAAAATTAACGTTTTACTTCAATTCATTATGCTGAATATATTTGTTCATTTCTTGTATTATTGTAAATATATTTATAGTTGAACAGTTTGTTGTTTATCCATGTCTTTCTTTTAATAATAGCAAACCCATGCCTCATTTAAAATGTTAAAGTTTTATTTATATTCGTCTTAACTACTGGTTAGTTATGTCAAAAATTGTTTTCTCTGAAATTAAAATTTATATGTCCAATTAATTCCTTTTGTGCCGGATAAATAAAAAAAGTTATACAAGTTTTTTAATGTGAAAATATTTACGGGAAAATATTTCTCTTGTATTTCAATTACTCTAAGAATCCTCTTTTTATAGGAGAAAAGTAATGATATATTTAGTGAATTACTTTTACGCCTCATTTAGCTTTGTACTTATTAACAAAAAAACGTGCGATGGAATTTTTGTACATTTAAAATTTGGTCGTAACCTTATTATCAGTGAAGTTAGGGGCTAAAATGTGGGGTATAGATCAATGACACTGTTTTGAAAAAAAAACTAATAAGTTGCGAACAACTTCTTACAACTTTATATTTTATAAAACATGATCATGTTAACACGATTACAGGAGAGGAGAAGAAAGGGGGGGGGGTATGCGACAAATATACAAAAATATATTTCTTACAAAAAAATGACAATACTGTTTAACTAAGTGAGCTATTACTATGAATTTTTCAGCACAAATATAAATATTCAATGTAAATTTATGAAAATAAAACAAAATTTTAAATCTATGTGTAACTTAATTTATGCATTTTTTTTTAAATACTGGGGTAATGGAAACGTGGACGCAGCCGAAACATTTTACATTTTTCATTTTAATATGTAATTTTTAACTAACAAAGTAACTTTTAACTAATAAAGTATCTGCTATAAAATTTTCTGAATAAACAGATACTTTACAGTTAATATTAAATGATTAAAAAGCACATATAAAATGTTTACAAGATAATTTATACATAATTTGATAAATACGATAGAGGGAAAGTTGACAGAGGTGAGACATTTTACATTTCAATTTGTAAATTTTCCATCATAGAAGCAATTGCTATGAAACTTTTAGCACCAAGAGATTGCGTGAAAACAAATTGAATAGAATAATTAAAATTCGAAAAGGAAATCTTTAAATATCTATGAATATTATATTTTATCAAAGGAAATTTTAAATCCAACGTAATGAGACTCTCTTGTTCTCAAATCTGTTTAGTTATGAATAACCAATCGAATAAGATTCGTAGCACTCCCATCATTCTCATTTGATACGCTGGTCGCGTTCCACCAGACATCCAGGAGTTTTCACTGCTTACTTGCCTCGGCGGCCATATTGCACTTCAGCTTCTTATTTAACATTTTACACGACTCCATTGACACACATATGTTGACCTTTTCCCCATCACTCAAAAGTGGCCCTAAAGAATTTCAAGATATTATGTATTGCAATGTGCTGATTCTCTTTGCAAATACCCAGCATATAGGGTGGCAAGATCTTGAAGAGACAATCTGGTGCAGATAGTCAGATTTCTTTTCACCTCCAGGAATTCAAGCCACTTCAATAGTCAGGTTATGGTCAACAGTAGAGATTTGACTAGCATTTTAGTACTGTCTATAAACTTCTGTAGAGTTTTAGAAAAAGGAAAGGTTTTCTTATCGATGCATAATGATATTCTACAATATTCCAACCTCTAAAGCCATGTTTTCTGCCGTTGATGATCCTGAAGTGTCGGAAAGGCCTTTATCAGCGAACTTCTTTTAGCTTGAATGCCATAGCTTCCCCAGCTCTTTCAAGCGACTCTAGGTTCAACTAGCTATTATAAATACATTTTCTGATAGGAGCAGTTGTTTTTTTAGGGAGTTATCGAATGTGTAAATGTGGTTAGATTTGCTTCTTCGCTTGCTGTCTATAGATCAAATTGTCAGTACTAAGAAAATCTGCATTTAAAAACAGATTTTTTAAAATGATCTTTAAATCATTAATTATCCTAAGCATAGAGACGCTGCAAAGTAACGTTTTCTTTTCTCGGTGAAATTTTACATCTTTGCCGTACACTCTTGACCCGCAAAACAGTTTGATATTGGTTTGTGAACTAGTAAATGTTATATGAGAGGAAACATATGTTTTCTTCAGTTTTAATTAAATTATTATTTACCTTTGCATAACTAGTCCCATCAGATTAGCACTTGGAGTGGTTTTACTCTCTCTTGGAGAGAGTAATTTTAAACAATCAGTTCTTAAGTTTTTGATAGGAGGTGAATTTAATCAAGAAAATTTGAGTAATGTCAGGCAATGTTCCCTCTAAAGTACGTTGGTCCGTGTGCAAAGTATAAAACTCGTGTGCAAAGTTGCGCAGCATCCATTTTTGGTGCAATATTTTACAAAATGTGCTGCGCGGTAAATCTTAACTACTGCGCGGCGTCGGTCTGACAGATCCGGAACATTGATGTCAGGTATCAATTGCCTCCTCTTTTAACGTTTCAAATCTTCAATAGCATTTCTGAATCTGTCAATATTTATATTGTAGCGTTTAAATTTATTCCTTAAATTATAATCAATCTTCTTTACAGCACCGTCATTTAGCAGATAAAAGCTGTATGATTTTTAGAAATTATTGGTAAAACAGTGTTTCCGAACTATTTGAAAACTTCTTTCGAATGATGTAATACACATGGAGTCTGCGGTCATTTCTGCAACATTTCGTTATTACATCCTCTGTGAAGCTTGACACACAGAATTGTATAAGTCTTTCTTTCTTATTAATAGTAATTCACCTAAGTTAAATTTAGCCATTGCTATTGAGAGAATGAAACATCCTAGTGTCTGTAAGAAAAACAAATTGTTATACAGGAACTGTTCCTGTTGAGATGTTGTTGGGTAAAACATTTATATAAATTAAAAAGACTAATAATAATTGAACAAATACTACTGTAATTATGGGACATATGGGATATTGTAACTAATACTAACTACTGCAAGGGATTGTAAGAACTATTGTATGACAATTATATTCCATTTACATCTATAGTCTTTTGTCAACAAAATTTTAAAAAAATAAATAAATATACAGGTAAAAACATTTTAAATTGAATTTCGATGATTTATTTAATACTGTTTATATCCAAATAAACTGACTTCCGGATCTAAGAAAAACAAACATAAAAGATGGTCAAACTTATCCCATTACACGCGCTACACGAAACAACAAATATCTGAAGTATTAAGTGATGTTTATAGTTAATGCATTAGATGTTTAAATGAATAAGTCTTAAGGAAAATAAAATATCTCCCATGTACATTCATTATTAAGGACAAGTTCAACTTAGCCTCCACTTACCCAACGCATTCGTTCCAATAGTTCGTTGACGAGTGTTCTAAATTACACACTTTTGATTCACTTGAGATAAAAAATCGTCGACCAATAGCGTTTAAGTGTAAATGAGATTTATTTTCAGAAAATGACGCATGATATCGTCAAATATTGACAAATACTCGTGAATGTTCATTCTCTTTTGGGTCGAGCCGCTAGGCTCTTAAGACCCGGTTCATTTTATCGCAAGCGAGCCTCATCAAGCGGGCATCGCCGTAGAGGTAACCCTCTGCAGGTACCGTTACTTCATCTTCCAAATCCCCGCACAGCCCGGGGCACTCTTCGAGTACGTGGGCCACCGTCTCTTCTGGGTGGCCACACAGCCGACAGGCCAGTTCCCTTCTGGTGTTAAACTTGTACAGGTAGCTTCGTGTGGGACAATGCTTAGTTCTCATTCTAGTTATGAGCGTCTGATTGCTACGTCCAATTTTCCACCAGGAATCGCTTTTGCTCGGTCGCGGCATGTACTGGAATACTTTTCTGGCCGTGCTTCCAGAAGCCCAGCCCTGAAGCCATTTCTCTCGGAAATGGTCCTTAAGCCACGATCTGACCCCCAGCTGGGTCATCGGGCGATCGGGTTGGGGCTGAGCTGAACCTTCTCTCGCTAACTCATCGACCCTGTCTGAATGAGGCTCGCCACTGTGCCCAGTGATGTACTGAAGGACTACTTTTCCGCCTCGTGCTAGGATTTCACCTACTGTTTCCAAAATGACACTGACCGTTTTCGTCTCCAGAGAGGATCGACCCACGGTCTCGAGCGAAAACCGTGAGTCGGTGAAAACTACAACGGTCGGGAAAACCTTTCTTCTTGCTAGACGTCGGCGCACTTCCTTCAAACCCTTGCAAATCGCCTCCAGTTCGGCGTCGTGACTACTGTATGCGGATCCGCACGGCCCTGACAGTTCGATATTGTCAGGTCCAGGCTGAGGGTATTGAATTAGCACTCCGTATCCACTTCTGCCATCCTTGAAACGCGAGCCGTCCGTAAAGACTTTTACCACACTATCGCCATAAGCTTCGATTGTCTTCAGAGTCTCGTCTCGCTGGAGCTCGACGGGACTGGCTTTCGTCACCGCTGTATTTGCCAGTGTCAAACGTAGTTCAGGCAAGTCTGAGCTTTCATGTGGTCCTCGAGCAGGGACCAGTCGCATGCGTTCCCTGTGTTTGGGTATGGGGACTGAGTCTTCTAGTTCGTAGACCGTATCCATGAAGGATGGTCTTTTCAGTCGGGTCCTCTTTACCCATCGGTCTTGTAATTGAAAGCAGGGTTCGTCATGCTCCAACCTACAGAATCGTTCCACCGTAGTCATGATTGCCTTTTCTCGCCTTATCGCCAGGGGTTCTACGTTAGACATAATTTCTACAGCGGCAGTGGGTGTCGTACGCAACGCCCCGCATACAAACCGTAGAGCTTGGTTTTGTATGCGGTCCAGACCCTCTAGAGCCGTACGGCTCGCAAAGGCCTGGACCGGGAGGCTGTAATCAATAGCACCCCTCACACTACCGAGATAGAGAGCTCTCAGTAGTCTTGCATCCGCACCCCAACTAGTGCTAGCCAGTTTCTTCACCAGGGACAGTTTAGCTGTGGCTTTGGCACACAATTCACGCACATGGTTATGTAGCTGGACCTTCTGGTCCAGTTTGATTCCCAAGTACGTTGGTGTCCGATCCCAATTCAATCTTTTCCCACATATCTGAAGCACCACCTCATGCTTCAGTGCATTCCGTCCATTTGTGAAAATGGAATGGACCGTTTTCTCCGTATTGACTACTAGGCGCCAACGGTTGGCGTAGTCTTCGATTCGATTCAGATCTTCCTGCAGCCTGTTCTGCAGGGTTGCAACGTCCTTTCCGGAACTCCATATAGCCAGATCGTCAGCAAACATGGCATTCTGTGACCCCAGAATACCTTGTAGGTCGTGGACGTAGGCTAAGAACAATGTACAACTAAGGGCGGACCCCTGTGGAAGTCCGTCTTCCAGGCGATCTTCGTTGGATAATGACTCCCCCACTCGGGTCTTGATCGTTCTGTCCGTAAGGAACGATTTTATCCAACTGTACATGTTCGCAGTAACACCTAACTGCTGCAACTTATAAAGTAGCCCTCCACGCCACACCTTGTCGTATGCCTGCTTTAGATCGAAGAACACCGCAACGGTGTGATTCCTTGACTGGAGTTCATTCGTGATTGTCTGAATTAGTCGGAGAGCCTGGTCCATCGGTTGGCGTCCCTTTCGGAACCCACCCTGAGTCATTGGAATGCATTTGGACTGTTCGAGGAACCAGTAGAGTCGTGCGTTCACTAATCGTTCAGCTACCTTCCCCACACACGACGTGAGGGAAATTGGCCGGTAACTGGACGGGTGTTCGCCTGGTTTCCCCTCTTTGGGAATTGGGGTTATTGTGGCCTTTTTCCACAGCTTCGGCAGCGTGCCTGTTGTCCAAGTTCTATTTATGAAACCCAGCAGTTTCATTCGGCCTGTCTTGCCCAGTTGTTTGAGCATTTCATTGTGAACTTTATCTGGTCCTGGTGCTTTGCCAGCCTGGCACTTGTTGAGTGTGGTTTGCAACTCTGTCATTGTGAAGGGGGCCGCGAAAACCTCTAGTTGAGGGCCCTTACTTTGTCTCCTTGAGCCCTCTTTGCGCATTCGGTCGATTGTTCGGCTAAAATCAGATCTGGCGCCTTTTTTGTTAACCTGGGCAAAGTGTTTGTTTAGCGCTCGTGCGCGCTTAACTTCACTAGCCCTTTGGCCCTTTGGTGTCGTCAAAGGGTTGGAATTCTTTGTCTTCCCTGCGCCAGATAATGCATCCAAGAGCCGCCAAACTTTTCTTCCGTCTACGAGGTCGAGTTTTTCGCACGTATTTACCCATTTCGCCTTCTTCGCTTTGTCGACAGCGGCCCGGACTTCAGCCATCAGTCTGTTGTACGCCCTACGAGCTTCGGGCGTTTTCAGCCTGGCTGCCTTTTTCCGTGCTTTTGCTCTTTGTTTCACCAATTCTGCCAGACTCTTGTCCCAGTAAGGTCTGAACTTCTGTTTCCCGTTCGTCCTTGGGATCGTTCGCCTCGCAACCCCAAGGATTTTGTCAATAAACTGCCTGTAGGTGGCATCCATGTTGTCTCCTGCAACATCCAGCAGAGCGAGCTTGGTCTCGCTCTCGGCCTCGTACTTTCGCCAATCGGCCTTACGGAACTGCCAATGCCTTCTTTCAAATCGAGGTTTGCCTGCACCAAGTCCAAATTCAATCAGGATTGGTAAGTGATCGCTACCTACTTCCTTTAATACTTCCAGTCTATGCTTCGACTCTAGGTCAGCGGAAATAAGCGTTAGATCTGGGCGGGACTCCGTGCTGTGCCCCGTGTGCAGTAGTGTCGGTTCACTGTCTGCATTCTGTAGCCTGATGAGATTCGTATTAATACAGACATCCTCGATGTAGCGGCCTGACGCGTTCCGTTCAGCATAGCCCCAGTCAGGAGACTGTGCATTAAAGTCTCCTGCTATTATCGTTTTGCCAAAAATGACATCTTCCCCAACTGGAAGTGCGATAGGGTTTCTGGGCGTATTATAGACGTTCGTGATTGTAAAGCCAACGTCGCCTTTGAAAACTCTCACGGTGAGAGTATCAGTGTTGCTGTAACACTTAACTTCGAGCAGCTCCATCGTTAAATCATTCCGGACCGCTGTGGCAAGACCTCGACATCGCCGGTCACACTTGCAATGGTATAGCGAGTAACCAGTGATATGGAACGGCTTCCCCTTGAGGAGCGTTTCTTGGAACAGTGCCACATCCACTTTCCGTTCGTGGAGTATTTTGGTTACTTCGTGTGCCTTTTGCCTTATGCCACAGACATTCAACTGTAAAACTACCAGGGCTTGTTCAGGATGGCCCTTCGCACCCATACAAGGACGGCCAGTCACCGATTGACCGCTTGGACATGGCCTGTCGTTCGTCACCATGCCTCTAAGAGGGGGGGTAGCCAACCGACCCGACGTACCACCATCCGCCGAGAAGGGGTTTAGAAGGTCCATTTCGGGACCTGCTTTTTTCGATTTATGAACCATAGAATAGAGAGGGGGTAGGCAGAAATATTCAACCCATTGAGGACGGTCCGAGTGCGTTCCGTCCCTTGCCCAGAGGGTCTTCCTGTCTTCGGCGTTCCTAGCCGGGCATTGTTGGGTATGGGTCTGCTCCCACACCCAGCACCGGGCCTCTCGGTGAGGCCATGCCCCATCCCCCAGTTGTCCGGGGGGTTCCAGTGCGTATGCTTGGCGATTTCGCCGGGGTTAGTCAGTTTCAGGTCGCAGCCACTTCCGCAACCCTACTTATCTCCCGGGCCCCGTAAAGGCCAACCCCTTCCGAGAGCAAATACTAAAACCCGCTATTAACGTTTCGCCACAGCATTCGGCTTAATTATCACTCTACTAGGCTACTACCATATTTCCATTTATAAAAGGAGTCATTTAAAAAACTCCAAAAGCAGATGTCTGTACTTACTAATTTATTAGCACATATCGTGTGCGTAAGAAATTTAAGCATAATATATAGTCATCTGAATGGTTTTAATTTTCTATCAGGGCGATTTTTGGAAAACTCATAGAGCGGTGACATAGACGGATTTACTTATAAAGATGCATCATTCTTAAAATTAAAAAAAAACTAAAAAACAAAACAAGTACATGGTGGTATACATATCAATTTCTTACCCTCTGCAATGTGTTTATCCTTAAGATAAACAACGATATCAACATATACTGAATCATATGTGTGTGATATGATTCTTCTGTAGATTCCTCCGACTGTCTCATATTCACATTGTGACAACGAACTTGTGTTTATGATAGTGGTACGAGTGACAGGATCGATGGTCAGGAAACGAGGCTCAACGCCAACTTGTGACTTTTTATTTAGAAAGTGGAGCCACCTGGTGAGGATAAATTAAAAAAAATAATTATGTACATCATTAAAAAATATAAAGAACACACCAAAGACTAACTAATTTTAAAAAAAATTCTTACCCGTAGACTAGTGTCTGTGATTCATCTGCTGTGGCTGTAATGGTAAGGTCTATGACATCACCATAAACAATGCTCTGTTCAAGGGCTGGTTGTTGTTTTATTGTTATGGGCACTGTATTGAGTTGAATAAAAGAAAAGAAGCAATATAATTATAAAGCTACGTAAGGTGGGTAGAGATTCTTACACAGCTGAATGTTAATATATACTTTTTCTAATGAACAATTTTAGCTACAAATAATCTTATTTTATTGAAATAAATTTCTTTAATGATCTTTTATAGCAGTAATTATCCTTCTAAGTATAGAGACGCTGTGAACCAACGTTTTCTTTTCTCGCTGACATTTTATAGCTTTGCCGTACACTCTTGACCGCAAAGCTGTTTTGGTATTGGTTTGTGAACTAGTAAATGTTGTATGAGAGGAAAAAAATGTTTTTTTTAGTTTTAAATAAATTATTATTTTATAAATTTCCTTTGCATAACTAGTCCCATCAAATTAGCACTTGGAGTGGTTTTACTCTCTCTTGGAGAGAGTAATTTTAAACAATCAGTTCTTAAGTTTTTGATAGGAGGTGAATTTAATCAAGAAAATTTGAGTAATGTCAGGCAATGTTCCCTCTAAAGTACGTTGGTCCGTGTGCAAAGTATAAAACTCGTGTGCAAAGTTGCGCAGCATCCAATTTGTGTGCAATATTTTACAAAATGTGCTGCGCGGTAAATCTTAACTACTGCGCGGCGTCGGTCTGACAGATCCGGAACATTGATGTCAGGTATCAATTGCCTCCTCTTTTAACGTTTCAAATCTTCAATAGCATTTCTGAATCTGTCAATATTTATATTGTAGCGTTTAAATTTATTCCTTAAATTATAATCAATCGTCTTTTCAGCACCGTCATTTAGCAGATAAAAGCTGTATGATTTTTAGAAATTATTGGTAAAACAGTGTTTCCGAACTATCTGAAAACTTGTTTCAAATGCTGTAATACACATGGAGTCTGCGGCCATTTCTGTAACATTTCGTTATTACATCCTCTGTAAAACTTGACACACAAAATTGTATAAGTCTTTCTGTCTTATTAATAGCAATTCACCTAATTCAAATTTAGCCATTGCTATTGAGAGAATTAAACATCCAAGTGTCAGGAAGAAAAACAAATTGTTATACTGAAGAAAAATTGTTATACGTTTTTAATGAAAGTAATAATTTTCTTAGTCTTGAAAATAAGCTGACATGTAAAAATGCAATAGTCTTTATCTATTTTCAGACGCTCCTTCTATACAGAAGATTATTGCGTCCTACGCTTATCTATGGTTTGTGTTTAGTCCTGCATTTTTATTAGAGATTTAAATGTTGATAAAGTGTTGGCTTTTCCTGGATTCTTCAGGCAACCCATTCCACGCCCGAATTCCGGACGGGAAGAAAGAAAATTTGTATGTGTTTGTTCTTGCATACGGAATAAGAAAGGTGTTTTTATCCTTATGTCTATCTGAGGGTTGTATTAAGTTATCTTTGTGTTGTATTTCTAAATTAGAATTAATTGCTTTATGTATGATTACTACTTTGCTCTTGGTTCTTCTATCCTCTAGTGTTTCAAGGTTTAATGATTTAACTAATGGTGTTATTCTTGTCAGTTTCGAATATTCTCCAGTAATGAATCTGGCAGCTCTTTTTTGAATTTGTTGTAGTTTATCAATGCTTTCTTTGGTGGATGGGTCCCATACAGAAGATGCATATTCTAGTACAGGTCTCACCAAAGTGAGCATTTCTATTAACATTTTTAAAGTTTATTTTTATAGAGCTTAAGGTTTTGTTTGATTTTTTAATAACTTCATTGACATGGGGATTCCATGATAGTTTCTCATTTATTAAAAATCCTAAGTATTTTGCATCTTTAGTTTGGGTCAGTTATTTTCCATGAATGTAATATTTTGAATTTATGTGTTTCTTTTTCTTTGTTACTTTTAACAGTTGACACTTTTCTGGGTGAAAAGACATACTCCAGTTAGTTTCCCATTTTATCAATTCATCTAAGTCTTTTTGTAAAAATAATTTTCTATCTTGTTATGATTTAATTGTTCTATAGATTATACAATCATCAGCAAAGAACCTAACTTTTGTTCCTGTTGAGAGGATGTTGGGTGAAACATTTATATACATTTAAAAGACTAATAATAATTGAACCAATACTACAGTAATTATGGGATATATGGGATATTGTAACTAATACTAACTACAGCAAGGGATTGTAAGAATTATTGTATGACAATTATATTCCATTTACATCTATAGTCTTTTATCAACAAAATTTTAAAAAAAAATAAATATACAGGTAAAAACATTTTAATATTGATTTCGACGATTTATTTAATACTGTTTATATCCAAATAAATTGACTTCCGGCTCTAAGAAAAATAAACATTAAAGATGGTCAAACTTATCCCATTACACGCGCTACACGAAACAAAAAATATATGAAGTATTAAGTGATGTTTATAGTTAATGCATTAGATGTTTAAATGAATAAGTCTTAAGGAAAATAAAATATCTCCCATGTACAGTCATTATTAAGGATAAGTTCAACTTAGCCTCCACTTCTCCAACGTATTCGTTCCAATAGTTCGTTGACGAGTGTTCTAAATTACACACTTTTAATTCGCTTGAGATAAAAATCGTCGACCAATAACGAATAAGTGTAAATTAGTTTTATTTTCAGAAAATGACGCATGAGATCGTCAAATATTGACAAATACAAAAAACCCGCTATTAACGTTTCGCCACAGCCTTCGGCCCAATTATCATTCTATTTCTTCTATATTTCCATTTATCAAAGGAGTCATTTAAAAAACTCCAAAAGCAGATGCCTGTACTTACTAATTAATTAGCACATATCGTGTGCATAAGAAATGTAAGCATAATATATAGTCATCTGAATGGTTTTAATTTTCTATCTTGACGATTTTTGGAAAACCCATAGAGCGGCGACATAAACGGATTTACTTATAAAGATTCATCATTCTTAAATTAATGAAAATCTAAAATAAAAAACAAAACAAGTACATGGTGGTATACATATCAATTTCTTACCCTCTGCAATGTGTTTATCTTTAAGATCAACAACGATATTAACATATACTGAATCATATGTGTGTGATATGTTCCTTCTGTAGATTCCACCGACTGTCTCATATTCACCTTTTGACAACGAGCTCGTGTTGATGATAGTGGTATGCGTGACAGGATTAATGGTCAGGAAACGAGGCTCAACGCCAACTTTTGAACTTTTATTTAGAAAGTGGAGCCACCTGGCGTGGACAAATTTTAAAAAAATTATGTACATCATTAAAAAATATAAAGAACATACCAAAGTCTAACTTTAATTTTTTTTTAAATTCTTACCTGTAGGCTAGTGTCTGTGATTCATCTGTTGTGGCTGTAATGGAAAGGTCTATGACATCACCATAAACAATGCTCTGTTCAAGGGCTGGTTGTTGTTTTATTGTTATGGGCACTGTATAGAGTTGAATAAAAGAAAAGAAGCAATATAATTATAAAGCTACGTAAGGTGGGTAGAGATTCTTACACAGCTAAATGTTTATATATAATTTCTCTAATGAACAATTTTAGCTACAAATAATCTTAGCTTATGGAAATAAATTTCATAATTACATTTATATTTGTATATAGATAATTTTTTTAAAAATTTTATGCACAAAATATTCATTAGAGCCATTTAAATAAAACTTAGTTTAAAAACGTACATAGAACATTAAGACATCCATCTCCCCATACTGTTCCTTGACTATTAGTGACAGAACACTGGACACACAATATATCTATGGCCTTCTTGACTGATTTGACTGTCAGTTTCTTGTTTTCAATGACATATTTACTTCGATCTGGAAAAAATCATCAAATTGTTTTAAAAGAGGCAGTGGTAAAAATTCCATTTCTTAATTTAATAAAAAGTAATTCATCAGATTATTTCACCAAAACCCATGCAGCTAATACTGATTGACACATCAACATTACCCGAGTGTGATCCAGTAGCTTCACCATTGATGTACCAGGTTGGTGCTGATGGGGCTTGTTCATTAGATGCAGATCTGGCATCACAGTTAAATACAACATCTTTTCCCTCAGATACTTTCTGATCCCTGGGTCCGTCAACAAATATAGGGGCAGCTGCATTTAGTAGAGAGAACAAATATGCCAATTAAATTTTATATTCACTTTCTCTTCATTTTAATATACTATTTTAATTTACCCAGATCTAGGTCGTCATGTCAACTGGTACCCGGGAACCTGGGTAATCGTTGTCGAGCAATTACTCTTGTAGAAAAATTGCGCTCGTGTACCCCTAAAATATTGCAGCAATGTCTATACCAGTGGCGGCCAGGCCTGTAATAACAAAGTTGCATTTTAAAATATAAAAAGAATGTTGAGAGCCTCATTGAAAAACTATGAGTCATTAAACCGGACTTGAAAATCTAACTGTAATCTTTGTAACATATATTTCGTAAATTGCGAACCGCAATATGAACACAGAATAGCCGCAGTTAGGCCACCGTTGGTCTTTAATAACGGTGGTCGAACTGCAACTCTTCAGTGTTCCCATTGCCACTCGTGAAAAGTTAATGAAATTAAAACTTTTCTTTTGAAATATATGCTGTGAAAAACGTTAAACATGAAAACGTTTAAAAAGAAATAAATGTAAACCGGAAATAAAATACGGTCCCGACAGACTGGAATGTATTTTGATACACCTGTTTTCTTGGAGCATGAAATAAAATCATATTACGCCAAAAGGTTTTGTTTATTTGAATGATTAAAATAAGGAAAATAGACAGCAACGCCAATTGTTAGAAAGGGGTGGAAATGACAGAAATTACATTGGCTTTGACTTGGAAATACGTCGACAACATTGAGGCAAGTTGTTTATCTAATCCCCCCCCCTCAGTCTTTTCTCCACTGCTATCCCAAGCATACTTAAAAAAATAACTATTCTCCGTAATATATATTGGGATCTGGGTCCAATCAGTAGGGGAAACTCCCGAAAAGTTTAGTTAATTACAACAGTTGTCCGCTATGAATATATAAACAATGTAAATACCAAAGATAACAATAAAAACTTATGGTCCTTTATCAAATCTAAAAAAATGGAACCTTCAGGAATAGCCACACTAAAAGGCTCAAATAATAAAACCTATAATGATAATGAAACTAAAGCTAATATCCTTAACACATATTTTGCATCATCTTTTTCTGCCTCAGGCGACAAGGAAGTTTTAATAAATTTAAATAAAATGGAGGAAATAGGTAACATAACTGTAGATGAGATAGGTATACATTCACTCCTAAAAAACTTAAAAATAAACAAAGCTACTGGCCCAGATGATTTGCCTGCAAGATTATTAAAAGAACTAAGCAATGAACTGTCCCCAATCCTTGTAGTTCTCTTTCAAGCCTCTCTAAACCAGGGTAAAGTGCCCCAGGATTGGAAATTAGCTAACGTAACTCCACTCTTTAAGAAAGGGGATAAATCAGACCCTGGTAATTACAGGCCTGTATCACTTACTAGTATCACCTGTAAATTACTAGAACACATAATATATAGTAGAATAGTTAACCACCTTGACAAATATAATGCCCTATGCCCACATCAACACGGCTTTAGAAAAAACAGATCATGTGAAACACAATTAATAGGTTTAATAGATGAACTATCAAAAGGCTTGGACAAAAATGATCAAATAGATACAATATTACTAGACTTCTCAAAAGCATTTGACAAAGTTCACCACCTTAGTTTACTTAAAAAACTTAACTACTTTGGAATCTCAGGTTCCTTACATCACTGGATCCAAGACTTCCTTTTGGGCAGGGAGCAAACTGTAATAATTAATGGATCTAAATCTGCACCAATAAAGGTTAACTCAGGAGTTCCACAAGGAACTGTGCTAGGTCCCTTACTCTTTTTAATTTATATAAATGATTTACCCAACAACATCTCAACAGGTACAAAAGTTAGGTTATTTGCTGATGATTGTATAATCTATAGAACAATTAAATCAGAACAAGATAGCAAAATTTTACAAAAAGACTTAGATGAATTGATAAAATGGGAAACTAACTGGAGTATGTCTTTCCATCCCAGAAAAGTGTCAACTGTTAAGAGTAACAAAGAAAAAGAAACAAATAAATTCAAAATATTACATTCATGGAAAAGAACTGACCCAAACTAAAGATGCAAAATACTTAGGAGTCTTAATAAATGAGAAACTATCATGGAATCCCCATGTCAATGAAGTTATTAAAAAATCAAACAAAACCTTAGGCTTTATAAAAAGGAACTTTAACAAATGTAATAGAGATATAAAACTAAAATGCTACCTCACTTTGGTGAGACCTGTACTAGAATATGCATCTTCTGTATGGGACCCATCCACCAAAGAAAACATTGATAAACTAGAACAAATTCAAAAAAGAGCTGCCAGATTCATTACTGGAGAATATTCGAAACTGACAAGAATAACACCATTAGTTAAATCATTAAACCTTGAAACACTAGAGGATAGAAGAACCAAGAGCAAAGTAGTAATCATACATAAAGCAATTAATTCTAATTTAGAAATACAACACAAAGATAACTTAATACAACCCTCAGATAGACATAAGGATAAAAACACCTTTCTTATTCCGTATGCAAGAACAAACACATACAAGTTTTCCTTCTTCCCGTCCGGAATTCGGGCGTGGAATGGGTTGCCTGAAGAATCCAGGAAAACCAACACTTTATCAACATTTAAATCTCTAATAAAAATGCAGGACTAAACACAAACCATAGATAAGCGTAGGACGCAATAATCTTCTGTATAGAAGGAGCGTCTGTAAACAGATAAGATAAGATAAGATGAACTAGAAATAACTGGCCATGTCATCCTTAAAAAACTGTTTTAGCCCATCCCTCCCCATCCCCCCTAAAAAGATATTCACTTGGGCACCCTACTACTTATTGTTTTTAAACCCGTGTACTATAGTATTATATGAAAGTCCTCTTTTTTTACATCGCTGATTCATTACATCTAAATGTGCATTTCGATAATAAAAACAGAAGTATAATGATAATAGTGGGCAAGACGGTGAGAATTTTCAGGTGTTTCGAAAGGGTAACCGTTTAATAATTGGACTGGGAACCGGGCAGCTTTTTTCGTTCAACAATATTGACAGCCATAGATCTAAGGCTGTATTTGACAAGTCCGATGTTAACAAAGCTCTACATATTGTAATGGGGGAAAAAGTGAACATTTCTGTAAGAAATTTAAATAGCAGACATTCAAATATCTGATTAACACATGAGCTCAAAAAATCCTAATGTGTTGCCGCTATGAAATATCACTCTGAGGGGGTGGAATGGAGAAAAAAGCAGATAATTTGAAATAACAATTTAAAGTTATTTCCACAGCATATAGTTGTTATTCCCTAAATGTAAAATTATGAAAACAATTTGACAGTATCAATCTAATAAGTTTAGTAATTATGAATGTACAATGCACGAAACAAATCTGGTTTATAAACTTCACTACAAAATGACAGCTTAAAAACTAATTCTAGTGGATAGATAAAAAAGTTTGAGAGTGCAATAACATGAAGCAAGCGTGTGAAATCTGTAGTTCTTAGCTAGATCACACAGGCAACCCGTCATGTGTAACATTCACAGAGAAGTTGTTGCTCTCATCAACTATGTTGGTCATGTGGAGCATCAGATGTTCGTGTTTCCCAAGCACATTGTAGCTAGTTTATATTCATTGCTAGGCATGTTTTTTGTGGCTTTTCAATTATAAATTACTTTATAAGTTTTTTCCATGTATTATAGTAATGTAGAATTAATGTGTTGAAACATTCTAAAACATGACTATTTAAATGCAATGTATTTTTTATACAGATGAGCAACCTGAATTTAATTCCTATGACGCTATTTTAAGGTGAGTTTCAAGACTGCAAAAGTTGAAGGACGTGTCACAATGTTTTGCGAAAAAATCAAACGATACAAGAAAACTAGCAATTTATCGGTTACTATCGAAACGTTTTTAGAATGTTATTTTTTATTAATTTTTTTAAAATAAATAAACTGAGTTAAATTATTTGCCAAGATTAATTATAATGCAAAATATGACCAGGACACCAATATCAGCATATCGTTAGAGTTTTATGTGCATGCTTTGGCAGGTGAACCGTAATTATCATTTATCTTGGACAATAACGATAAATACAATGATACAAATATTAGAAATCAATCAATTGCTCCTACATAATTTTAAAATAACATTGGAATGTATATATTTAAGGAGATAAAAATCAATATTATTTCACAAACTCATCCGATTTCCTTGTCCTATTTTACAAGAAACAAAATAAAGACACTGTTGTTAGGATAATCAGAGAAAATAATTATTATCACTCACATGTTACATTCAAAAACAAAGATTGAGGCGTAACGCTGCCTGCACTATTTTCAGCCGAACAATAGTAATTTTTTTCATCTTGTTCTGTCAAAGCGGATATGGTCAGGGTTCGGCCATCATTTGATATCCTGTATTTTGTATTCCCTGTTATTTCCTTGCCATCATCCGATGACCACTTAATTCTTGGTATATGTGGAGTTTGAGGGTCACTAAAATTGTTTATTGAAAGTGTAAACTAGTTAGATTTTTTTTTAAAGCAATGGGTTGCAACGTGGCTTTAACTAAAGAATGAACTATTTGGTTGAATTCAAGCAGTAGTATTGCGTAGTGCAATAAGAGAGTATTCTAGTATAATCAGTGTGAAAATTTAATTTTTTAACAAATTTCTAGTAACTTCAGGTCAGGAGAGTTCGGAAATTATTTGTTGGAAATAGCGTTTAAATACTCATTCGAGTTTGTATTACTTGTTTTAGTTTATTGACATGAGGATTCCATGATAGTTTATTAATACTACTTAGAATTTTGAATTAGTTGTTTGCCATTAATGAAGAAGTTCGCATTCATTTGTTCCTTTTTCTTTGTTTTGACTAAGATTTTTCACCTTCTGATGGACAGACTACTCCAATTAATATACAGCTCTATTATTACATCTAGTTATTTTAGCAAGGTTGTTCTATCTTGTTTTGATTTAATTGTTCTATACATTATACAATAATCATCAAATTACCTAATTTTTCTTCCTTTTGAGTTTCTTTTAGTCAAATCATTTACATAAATTATAAAGAGTAGGGGGCCTAAGACAGTTCTTTGTTGAACTCCTAATAAGTTAACCGTTAATGGTGCTGATTTATACCAATTAATTTCTACAGTTCGCTCTCTACTCAAAACAAGGTTGGATCCAGTAATTCAAGGGATCCGAGATTCCGCAAAGGCTGTACGGTAGTCAATTTGAGTGATGAACATTATCAAATGCTTTGGAGAATTCTATTAATATTGTATCTATTTGATTATTATTGTATAAGTATTTTGACAGATATTCTATAATCTACTAAACCATCATACTTTCCTAAAGCCGTGTTGATGTCGACATGGGACATAATGATGGTTTAGACAATGAACTTTTCTGCTTATAATATGTGTTCTTAATGTGAAATAGGTCTATAATTACCAGGGTCTAATTTATCTTATTTTTTTCGATGAGGTGCAATGAGTTAAATTAGCTAGTTTCCTATCCTGTGGAAGTTTACCCTTGCTATTACAAAAATTATATAGCTTGCTCTTTTTAATGTTATGCTCTGTGGCATGGCTTGATTCAATTCAAATAAACTGTCAAGTAATAAATCGAGCAAACGAAAAATGATTATTTTCCTATTAAAAATAATGTTATTAAAAAGTACAATAAAAGTCAACTTACTATCCAGAAAAGACACATTCCAGGATTGCCTGATCGTATAACTTGGCTTTTACACCAGTGTTAGTATATTGGACTTGTGGTTTTACAGGGGTTGGAACTGTTCACAAGTGTGACGATAGTATTATTATTAATAAAGTGTATTCATTTATTTTTATAATTCCTTGAACAAATATCAGTAGTTCTTAAGCTTTAAATAATTTAATACCAGAAAACCCGTCAAAACACAAGCTAGGTGAGAATATCATGGATTAAACAGATGGAAAAAATGCAAATTTATTATAATAATTATTTTTAAATATCTAATTTTATTTACCCTACTCAATTTAATTTAGTTAAGTTAAGAAAGAATCAAACAAGAATCAAAAACCGCCATCAATGCGAAACAAACTGAAATTATCTTTAACAAATTTCGTTTAAAAAATGTTACATGATAAAAAAAATATTTTTGAAATTCTCATGTTTATCAAAATTTAAATTCCATTTTTGCTTTTTAAATTAAATATATAAAATTAAGTAAAACTTACTAGTAATCTCTTTAACTAATAGATTGTTAATCCTTCCAAAACGTGCTACTTTTTCTGTTGGACTTGAAATGCCACAAACATAAGTAAGGCCGGTTGTCTCATCAGATTTTTTGACATAAGTAAAGTGTAGGTTTCCTGTTGAAGGTTGAACATATGTAATATCTTTTTTTTAAATATAAACTGCAACCCATTTATGATATATTTGGTAAATTTTGTAAGCCATGTTCGGTAAGATCTTTTTCAAAGCCTTACCTACTAAAGGAGATTAAAGTAATACACTTATAGCTATTGAAAAGGATAAAAAAAACAGGATATTTTGAATACACAATTTTAAAATATGTATCACCTTTATTACCTTAATTATTCTTGTTTACAGTTACTTTTAATTACACAATACTTTGCTTTAATTTTTCAAACATGAATTTCCATATTTTTTTGTTCTGAAACTGTTGAAACTCTTCAATTAACGCAAAATGACATCTTGTTAAACAGTATGAAAAACATTATTGATGTATGAAAAGTAAATAGACATAATGCATAATAATATATATAAAATGATCAATAATTGAAACATATGTATTGGGCTTTACCAATAAATAAAAACTATTAGCAATCACTGAAAGTCTTTCAGTCGAATCAATGCTCAAACGTTTAATAATTTTTTTTTAAATTAATAAAATAAAAAGAAAATAAACAAGTACGGAAACTGGTATTAAAAATAATTAAATCAGGAATAAATTGCAGTCATATTTCTCTATTAAGCTCCTGAATTTAAAAAAAATATATACCAGTTAAAATTTTGTGGGAATATTTGAAAAATATTCCCAAAATTTCATGGCAATTGTATAATTAACATAAAATTAAGGTAGCACTTATAAAAAAAAACCGTATCAAATGCCCCCGAGCCGGATCGCTGCAATATGTAAAATTCCAAAATCAGTTACATTTTCATGGATATCACGATGAATGTGTGGCAATATTTTTCAAGATCGTGTCAAATCTAACGGGGAATAAATTCTAAAACGTTTTCAAAAAGACTTTGGCTTCAGACCACACGTTAATGGACATTGGGTGTTCTAAGCCCTATAGTTTTTAATATTGGCAATCAAGTTTATATGTTCCAAGTTTAGTCAAGATTTATTTATTTACTCAGTAGTTAATCAATATACAATGGTACTTCACTTAACGAACGCAATCGGTTGGTGCGTTCGTTAAGCGAGGAGCTAGATAAGTGAATGCGATTTCCCGTAGACATCTGTAGGAAATGAATTTATTGGTTCCGGGCCAGCGAAAAATTTCAACAATTTTTTTTTCAAAACGGGACTGATAGTGTTCAGAGGCACGTTAAGTGTTATTAGACACTCACCAAGCAGGGTTAGGTGTTTTTGGATGTTGAGAGGTGGAATGAGGACACACACACACTTATTTACAGTTTTCACACACACACACACACAAACACATTTCCACTCCAGTTTTTAGTTGCTGTCAGAATCAGATCTGGAATTGTCCACCTCAAACAGTGGGCTTTTCCACTAACAACTTCCTTTTTAGGACCCATTTGTCTTGGGGTTCACTTTACACTTCAACATTTTCAGAAATTCTTCTTCTGCAACATCACAAATCATAAAAGGTGGGGGGGGGGCACAAGCGAAACCACAAAAAAAAATTGGGAAAAATCACCCCAAACAAGCAAACAATAAAAGCAATCACACGCCACGAGTTAATATAAAGGATTTCAAAAGACAAAAAACCTTTTTAAAAAAAGCAACAAACTTGCCGCAAATGTTCGTTAGAATGGCCAGGGCCGACTGGCGCGTTGTTGGCCATTTTATGTTTTCAAATAAGAGTCTTGAATACAAGATGCTCCAACCGAAGCAAGTTTGAAGACGCTCCATAATTTCGTAGAGCGGGACACGCCTTTTTCTGACAGTGATTTTATCAAGGAAAGCTTTATAGATGCAGCAGAAAACAACATTTGACACCATTTCTTTATCAAGAAAATTTTAGTCAGACGTTTTGAAAAAAAAGACAATATGATGCACTAACTTCGAGATGCTAGCATATACTTTTTGTGGTACTCTCTCGCGTAGGATTAAAGTACCATTGTACATGAACAGCACAATTTTTGGTATTTATACGGGGAATAAACCCTCGTTTCTAGCTAAAGGAAGAATTACTTAGTGTTGAACCACTCAAAGAAACAACAACAGGCCAGGATTTATTCAATGCTTTTGCGAACTGTGTTGAAATAACTGCGTTGGTTTGGAACAAGATGACAAGTATAACAACTGATGGAGCGCGTGCTTAAACTAGAAAAAGTAGTATGAACAATACAATAAAAGTATATCATCCTGACCAAACACTCTTCCCTCTCCACTGTGTCATCCATCAGGACAATTTGTGTAAAGATGTGTTAATTATCATGCATTTTTAGTATGATAAACCTTGTAAAAGTGACTAACAGCCAGAGCATTTAACTACAGGCAGTTAAAGGCAATGCTTGAAGATTTGAATATTAGGATATTATCTACCACAGCAGTGTCTTCTGGCTGAGCCTGGGCAAGATATTGAGCCTGGGCAAAATCTGGTTTACACGTGAAATTTATGTGTAAGTTAAATCATTTAAGACAAAACTTTCCCTGATCTCCAGGCAAGCAGGTGAAAACGGGTTTTGCTATTTTTCAGTGCTGAAAGGAAAATCATTTCTTGTGAAAAAGCTGACAAGTACAAGACTCAGTTGGATGCCTTAGCTGTAGAATTTGAAAGGAGGTTCCAAGACAACAAGACACTGGAACCACTCCTTAATGTCCTCAGTTTGCAATTTAGTGTAGAAGCTGATGAAGCCTCAGAAGATAAACTGTTAAACTGCTTAACCTAAAAGGAGATTAATACCTGAAGAAGAAGTTCAAGTTAGTTTTTCTGCTAGAGGCTTTTTGGCTTTTGCTAGGTGCGGCATTTCCACAATTTAAAAAACTTGTATGCCACACTTTTGCAACTATTTAGGTGTACATACATCTGTGAGAAAGCTTTTTCTTGAATGAAAATAAAAATGTCTAAGCACACATCGATATTAATTGAATGCAAATAGATTGCATTCATGCGAATCATAACAAGTTGCCTGGTTCTACATTTCAAAAATAGTTTTTTTTTATTACAACTTTCAAAATCATCTAAATTGAAGATGAAACTAGTATGCTGCAACCAATTTAGTAATTCTCGGCTTTATTTTCGTCAGCAGTGATCTTAAATAACGCGATTGAATATTTGCATTTTTTTGTGTTTTTAAATTAGTTACCGCTCTGAATCTAATTTCAAATAAATATTATGTTATCAAGAAATTTTAAATTAAAGCCCATATTTCAGGATCGCCTTTTGCAGCCAGAATTGTTGATAGCCGCTTTTGAAATTCAATTTTAATTCATCATTTGTAGTTACTTCAATCAGTTCTCCTTGTAACTGTATAGATTGTTCTGTGTTCGCACTTTAAAAAGGACCCAAAATGCAATCATGTAGGTTCATTTTCCAATTATCAATAAATTGTTTATTAAAATCTAAATTGAGAGCATCCAAGGGCTTACAATAAGAAAGTATTTCTTCATCTTTTTTTTCGCTCCTGATAAATGTGGGAACCGGCCTGTTTTTTAAATTTTATTTGTACAGAAGAACAAACACATAAATATGTTCGCTCTTCCCGTCCGGAATTCGGGCATGTGGCATGTGTGAATCACAGGATTGAGAGCAGAGAAAATATCCCCTGTATAATGCATGTAAGAAGGTTATAGAAAGAGAGAGAGAGAGAGAGAGAGAGAGAGAGAGAGAGAGAGAGAGAGACAAGATGGTTGAATGTTTTGATGTCTCCACCATGTGAAATCTCAAATATATTCTAGTACATAGTGATTTGTATTACAGTTTCGAAGTTCATTTTTATTAAAATTAAGTGATTCAAGGAATCGTTGTACGAGATATGCTATTATTTGATAACGCCTACTAACACACATGAAAAGTGATGTGTGATAGCGTGGAATGGTTTGCCTAAAGAAACCAGGAAAACCAAGACTTTATCAACATTTTAAACTCTAATAAGAATGCATGACTAAACACAAACTATAGATAAGCGTAGGAAGCAATAATCTTCTGTTTAGAAGGAGTTTCTGTAAGAAATAAGATAAGATATTATAACATGATTTATTGAAATCACATATCTGAAACTGAATGTATTTTATAAATACATTAATGTATAAAATGTATTTTACCACTGCAAAAACACACAACATAAACTGTATACAATTATTGATATTAAAATTAACCAGATCTTTACCTACCTAACCGATCAACATACAACCGACCACCGTCATTGTCCAGTGCTTTACTTGTCTGATCTTTGTACCAGTTAAAAGCTATGTCACTTCCAACAACTTCACCTTTATTGGAACATTCCAAGTTCACATATGAATACTCATCTACAGACTTAGAGATTGGAGTTGTGTCTGTGAATGGATCCACGCCTGTCAAGAATATTTTTAATAACTACAATTATGAGTAAAGGTTAAAAACAATCCAATCCATTTGTAAAGTTTACTGCTAAAAACAAAACGTAAAATTAAGTTTAAAAATCATTAACAGGTTAGAGCAGTGTTTCCCAAACTTTTTTGACCCACGGACCCCTTTTATAGGGAAAACTTCCCCACGGACAATGAAAAAAACAAAACTACATAAATGCATAGTAGAAAAATTACAAATCCAAAAAAGCAACATTTTGATGAAGAAGTATTTATTGAAATTATAACTTTTGTTTAAAATAAAATTGAAAACAATTATATTTTGGATGAACGTGATCAGATTTCATGAGTGTATTTATGACAGACTCAATCTTTGTGAGTAGCAACCGCAAATCCCCACAAGCACAAATTTCTTGTCGGTTTCTATTTTTTATAATGAGGTTTATAAGGCACTGAATCTTTGTTCTACCAAATAGAAACACGGGAAAGCAGTCAACAACTTCTGTACAATAACCCATAATGCAGGATATAAAACTGGACTGTACAATAACCCATAATGCAGGATGTAAAATTGGACTGTACAATAACCCATAATGCAGGATATAAAATTGGACTGTACAATAACCCATAATGCAGGATATAAAATTGGACTGTACAATAACCTATACTGCGGGATATAAAATTGGACTGTATAATAACCCATAATGCAGGATACAAAATTGGGAACTGATTTTGCAACCGGAATTTGTGGTATACTAGTTCAAACATTGGTTAAGTTCTTCATTTTATTAAGCTGCTTCTGTAGTAGTATGAATTCATCTGTGTTTGGGATCTGAGTTAGTCCACGCAGATATTACGCTTTTAGTTTTGATTGAATTTACATGTTGTAATTGGTTACCTAGTAGTTTCAAATTAGTTTAGTTAAAGTTGGTAAATAATCTTTCATAAAGGATATGTCATTTTTTTGAGTTAATTTTGTCGCAAATCATTGTCTTTGTTCTCCAGGAATTTCAACACTGAATCAAAGAGAGCATAAAATCGATTTAAATAAGTACTTTTTGATAACCACCGTACTTCTGTGTGAGTTAGTAACAATTATAGCCTTCTTTATTTTTAAAACAATTTTGAATAACTAATCTCTAATTGAAGGCATTTCTTTTGATTTTATTAACTGCTCTAAAGACATACCCTACTGACCCATGCATACTTTCACCAAGATTTTTTGCGAATAAATGATGTTGATGAATGACACAATGTACTAAAATTAATTAGGTACAGTTTGTTTTAAGTATGACAGAAAGTCAAGGGTATTGCTTTAACTTCAAAAAATCTTTTCATTTCAGCAAATAACGTTTCACTTTTCGTATCTGTTTCCAAACATTTAGCCATAATTCAAATATTCAACAACACTATTGTTGACATTGTTTCTTCGGCTCACTCGGTGCTGGATTTACCTATTTGCTAAACAAGCTATAGCTTAGGGACCCCGCCTTCTTGGGGGCCCCCAGAAATTTTTTCCATATTTGGCACTGACATAGAATATCTGGAATTCAAAAGGGTCCCCATATCTCAAATAGCTTGGGGCGCAATCTAGTCTAAATCCGGCCATGGCTCACTAATTCTCTTATATGTTGTAACAAACCACTGTTAATAATAATTAACGTTTTCAATGGAATGCTAGAGTAAGCACTATTGTAAAAAAATATTTAATGAAAGGATACAATTAAGATAAATATAACTTCCCGACACATCGAAAAATGCCCAATCTTGCAACCCTCTTAGATTCAAGTTAAAAACTAACATATTTTCTGACCTATAAATAGGAATTCCGCTTTTCTTAGTCTTTAACTTGACCTTTCAACAAACCAAGTATTTTGATTGTTTATATCTGTGGTTATTTCCTTAGTTCTATTACCTTTTCTATGTAAAACAACATTGTATCAATGAATGGTAGAACCTAAGATGGTATTTAATTAGTAGAAAATGCATTGAGATACATGTACTATTTTATTTATTGTTACTTATTTTAATTTCCATAACACTAAAAATTGGAACAGTTTTATTATTTTATATTAAACCTTGCGCGGACCCCCTGACGTTGTTCAGGGACCCCCAAATCACTTTTAATTTTCCACGGACCCCCTGAATGGTCCCGGGGACCCCTGGGGGTCCGTACGGACCACTTTGGGAACCACTGGGCTAGAGGTATAAATAACATTTTACTTTCTTTTATCAAAGCTTGTATTAAATTAGCTGTGTTAAAACTTAGCAATTTCATGGACTAACTGTGAAAAGAATATAGAACTTGGACTAAGGGCCCAAAATGACAATTTTTTCGTAAAGTTTAAGATATTTTTTCCCATTCACTTTTTAACGATCTTGAGAAATATACCTACCCATGATGAAACTGAATTAAAATGAACAGGATTTTGAAATTGACATATTTCCCAAAATGGGCCCGGGGGCCCCTTAAAGTATTTTTCCCCTATATTAGCACTATAAAAATTAGTTTAAGCGAAGAGAAAATAACTGGATTTTCACCAAACGTAGTATATATAAAACTTAAGAGCCTATATTAAATTACTCTAGGGCACTAAACTTCTACTGCCTATACCCTCTCAGTTTTGGGCCCCAAATGTCTTTTTTTTTACTGAAAGTTAATAAATGTATTCTTCATTCAATTTTACACGACATTGAGAAATATAGCTTGAGTACAATTGCAATAAAGAAACAATTATCACTCATTTTAGGGCCGGGTAGAGCCGTCTTAACGCATAGGCCCGTTGGGCATTTGCTCGGGGGCCCACGACCATAGGGGCCCCATGGGAATATGTTAATTTAAAGATATTATGTTTATTTATTTTTTTTCATGCGGGTGAGGGGTCCAACACTATTTCTTTGCCCGGGGGCCCAAAATGGTGTAAAGATGGCTCTGGGGCCGGGGTTCTTTATATCGTTTCTTATTTTGTAAGCTTTTTAATTATTAATCTATTCATCCGTTTGCTAAGAGACTTGGACTTTTTTTTTGCACACTTCCGAGAAGGTTTACGGCATAATTGGTTTTAAAACAAACCATTCATTGGTTTCTTTACATTTTATTATTTTTTACTGATATCGTTGCCACGCACGAGCGGCCTGCTAGTCTTCAATAAATTAAAAGTCCTGTATCACTAACCTTCCCATTTTTTATGTTAAAACACACAAGGAAAAGACAATTAAAAAATTGTATTCAATATTAAGAGATAGTAAAGTGATTTCAATGCACAACTACAATAAAAAATAATAGAAAGCAAACTAGATATAGATCGGCTTTTCGGCAACTCAGAGGTTAATTACAGCCTTAACAGCGTCATACGATGAGGTCAAGTACAGAGACGGTCAACTTCAAAGTTTGCTCTATGACTCTATGACTTGGAGCGGGGTGGCTTTTACAGACAAGTAAACTTTCTATCGTTTCTGAAAATAATTACTACGCAGGATTTGCTCCTTCCTGACACACGAAAAAAACTATTTCACATTATGCACTGCACATAACTCGTGCCAGGGGATGGACATGATAGTTCTTAATATTTCATCTCTGAGTTGACCCAATTAAGACCAGGTCTTATCAATCATGTCATGTAAACAATTAGCGCTGTCAGTCAACTGATACAAGTTGACTTCTTTATGTATGATGTCCGCTGTGGAATATCAACTTGTGGGATCAGACAATGGACCCTCTAAATGAGCAAATATGTAGTTGTCTTCTGGTTAAAATTAGCAACCTCTTCATCTTGGAGCAGCTGATCCTTCCACGTATTAGTTTGCAATTTGTCATCCATCAAAATGATCAAAAACATTTTTTTAAACAAAGACAGAACGATGATTTCTAGCTTATATTTTAAAAAAGAAAACTATGTGAAAATAGAACTTGCTGCTTTGGAAATTATTATATTATTTCTTAACTCTGAAATATAATGGTACTTTCTGTATGTGGATGGGGGAAAACGACTACTTGTAAATCAATTTTTATGATGTAATTTTAATACTTTGATAGAGTTATACTTTAAGGACATGCAGCTATTTGTAAAGAAATCATGTGAAAACATTAAGTCACATGACTTACGGGACTGATACACCGTAACTGGTGGTGAAAAACTGGCAGCGGTGATTCTAACACCACCCTGGGAGGTGAAGACAGTGCTGGCCACACACATGTAAACACCCTCTTCTCTCTTGTTGAAATCAGTGAAGGTCAGGTCACCAGTTGTTGGGTCATAGTTCACGTACTCATTGGGGACAATCGGTGATGTACCTTTAAGCCATTTGTAACTAGATGAAACAAAATTATAAAATAAAATACATCTCTCGTAAATATAATTACCTTTTGTATAATTTTTGAAACAAATTCATTCAATTCAACATAGACCCGGAAGAACTAATGTTTGGGGCTCATTTATTATTTTTTGTATGCAAATTATGTATAATGCATTTTTTTTCATCTAATTCGTTTGTTTTATCAAGATATTATTTTGTATTAAATCTTCTTTTCATGTTTTGAAATAATTTGTTTAATGCAGAAAAAATATTGATTTTACAATGATCTAACAAGTACATCTGGTTTCGAACCCGAATTGTAATAAACATGTCCTGTAAAATATTTTAAAAGAGAAATCTATATTTTTTACTGCATAAATCATTTACATAAAGAACTAAGTACTCTTTACAATTAAAGTTAATTACAACTTAAGTAATAGACCCCAAAAATTAAACCTACGTTGAACTCTCAGGTTTACTTTCAGCTTTACATTTGACTAAAGGTTTGCTGTTGGAAGGACTATACAAGTCAACGGCTTTTGAAGGTTCAATAATGTTTGGTGGCATACGAACTGAAATTTGTATTTAAAATGGTTACATTACTTTTATTTAAATTAAGAAATTCATAATTACAGTAATAAATAAAGTATTGAATCTTAAAACAATTCTTGGCCTTTTCAGAAATGTTCAAATACATTTGTTTTAAATCAGTACACATTTCTTTATGTGGATTTCTTCACGGCATCATTTATAAAGGCATACGATAAGCCTCATTAATCTTGGTTTAAAATTCAAAAATCGTTATCATAGCTAACGCTATTGCGTGGTGTATGAAGCATTCAATATGTACATATGAACAAACAAATCAAACTTTTGGCCACAGCCAATTTAAAAATTGCATTTCAGCATCTGTGTAAATTAAGGAAACGTCGTTCAGTAGTTTCGATGCAACTATAATTCAAAATATGTAATTCACCAACCTTCAGCTTGACTGTAGGATATGGTACTTAAAACCAACGCTATTGAAAATAACCAAACCATCTTGGTGAAGTTGTGTTTTTGAAGAAATCTGTTGTTACAAGTTACAATCTATAAAAAATAAAGATTTTAATTAAAGGATATAAATAAATAGAAGTAAAAAAATATTTTTAAAAACCACGTTTTTATAAGTGGACTAAAAAGAAGAAAATAATTTAAAACTTATAAGTTTAAGTACTTCGATGTAATATGATTAAAAACGTTGGGCGGGTGTTTGGTATAAAAAATAAAGATTATAATTTAAAAGGCAAAAGAGATATCTATAATTGAAAGAATGAGTGAACTGCATATGTAAAACCTCATAAGCATCCGCCCCACGTTTTTAGTCATATTAAATCATACTACTTGAACCTATAAGTTAAAAAATATTTTCTTCTTTTTAGTCCACTTATAAAAACGTGTTTTTTAAATCTTTTTTTACCTCTATTTATTTTATTATTTTTAGTAAAAGTCTAAAATCATAGAGTTTATCGAAAATGTTATTTCTTTAACAGCATTGCATGACAAACATTTACAGACTGAAACTGACTGAACTCTTGCTGTTAAACACGTTGATGTGGTCATCGATGGCTGTTGTGAAATCTGGTGGCATTTGGTTGTAAACAATAGCAAACGGATATAGATGCTATAAAGAGATAAACTAAAAATGTAATATTTAATTACGTTACATTCGATTGATCTGACATTTTTATACAATTTATTGTCATCCAAGATCTATCTTTCGTAAAAATTTGGAGATCTCTAGGGCCATCAGAAGTGGTCTAATTTTACGTTGGAGATTTTGAAATTTTGCGGACAAACAGACAGGAACGAAAGGAAGATAAAAAAAGTGGTTAAAACGTGGTAAATGGGTTGACCATGTGGTGTGACACTGACCCTAGTGACGTCCTTGCGTCTAACTAATCAGCTCGAATCCAGTGATTGAACGTTTAATAAATAAAAATAAAGTTATTATAGAATTCAGCCAACATTTCCAACAGTAAGTTATTGTGGATTTATAATTTAAAGAATTAAAGATGTAGGCCAAAAGCTGAAATTCATATAATTTACTGTATACAGTGTTCAGTGTAGGAACTTGCATCAAGACACAATTTTTAGCTCTGTTTAGTGTTTTATATCCGTTCAGTTTATATAATTAAAATAATGTTTAGATATACGTAGCTTTAAAAAAAAATTAATTGATTTACTGTTGAAAAAAAAACGTAGCTAATTGCGTGTATAACTCTTTGGTTGCAGCCTAATTTTTCATATTAGAATAGGTTGGATATGTTTATAAAAGGTATGTTACTAAAGCACATTAAAACGGAACTCTTCATAGAGATGTGGCCGAAAGGATAACATACACTTTTAACAAAACAGTTCCCCCAACCCCAACCACCCCGGGCTAACTCTAAAATCAATTGCTTGAAAAAAAAGAAAGTCCAACGCGAAATTTAATGTTTCAAGATTTTATTCAAGATTTCAATTTAGTGTTCAAATAATATGATGTTAAACCTAATCATGGACGATCATTTTTTTCTTCTTTTAGTTTATTATTCTAACATTGACACGCGTGTACATTCTTACCTGAAACTTTCCAAATATTCGAAATAACAAAAGTGTGTCAGTTGAATTTCGTTGCTTCTTTCTTTAATCTATGTTGTATTCTGCTTACTGTAGATAAATTTACGCCTAGGGCTAGTTAGATCTTGAACAGAGATTTGAAGGACGGCAACACGACAAGAAAAAGAAGGGCTTGCCTATAATACAATGTGAACGGAATGGGGGAAAATCAATATTTCTATCGTTGAATGAAAATGCAGACGTTCTGAAGTCAATATTATTTGATACGCCCCGTTTTCAACAAGCCTCGCTTTGATCAGGGGCCACAAATAAAGGCATTGCTCTTGAGGTAGATCTGCGAGTTGCCAATAAGTAGTCCTTGGAAATTTTCCTCGAAATTCGAAGAATAACACTGAGTAAAAGAAACATGACGCAAGTGTTCCAAATCTTTTATGTTGGATCACTTCTCTTCTTGCACATAGCGCATTATAAGAGTAGGAGCACATTGATATATTACAAGTGTCCTCAAACTGTAAAAAGGGACACCAAGCAACCAAAGGCAATATGTGTTAACCGATGTGTAGTT
This sequence comes from Ampullaceana balthica, assembly GCA_944989445.1. Taxonomy (NCBI): domain Eukaryota; kingdom Metazoa; phylum Mollusca; class Gastropoda; family Lymnaeidae; genus Ampullaceana; species Ampullaceana balthica. Next base: position 92,069 of record CALYLW010001738.1, read on the forward strand.
TACTGTTTTCACCATCCTTGCATAAGATTTTGCATTACAAAATCTTGAATTACAGACAAAAAATGAATGCAAAATTTAGATAACACGTCGAATTGAATAAATCCAACAATTTTAACAAAATAAATAAATAGATGCGTGTAGTTATTTAAACGCAAGATACATTTTCGAATGTTTCGTATTATCCTTCTACTACAAAATAATATTTTTGAAGAGACTCAAACTTTCTTGACCTTCCAATCCACAGTAGTTATTGTTTCCTTTTCTCGTCCTCCTTTTGAAAGTTGGCGTCAGAGATTCTTTAAACTTTTTGAATGACCTTATCTTTTTTATTTAAAACCTAATTTACAAGTAAAAAACTATTTGTCAAAAATCACAAGCCATCTGTCTTTATAAATAAAGTGGAAATACATAGCTAAAAAATTCCTAAGGTTATCTTGGGAAATCAATGAGGAAGATAGAAAATACAAAATCAGTTAATCATCATCAGTAACATAACACTTAGGCGGATCCTGATATTTTATATAGTTAACAATTACCAAAACTATTTGCCCAAACTTTCAGTGCTAGGTACTAAACAAATAGTCATTATGTTGTTTATTGCTCTAGCTATTTGTATATTCGATAATCTTTCTCACTTCGCTGGGTTTTTTTAAAATTAGTTTTTATGATTTATTCGTTTTTCATTATTCCTTACCTTAAAAATATTCCGCACAACACACAACAAATACACGTTGCAAGAAATAACTAATTTAGGATTGTCTCCCTTGTGCACGTTACCGCATATCGATTATTTTAGTAGGTTAGCCCACTAACTTTATTAACGGATAAGGTCTTTAACAGGGGTATGAAAACTATAACGAAGTTTGTAGACTTGAGGCAATTAAAGTTTGCTGTAAGATGGTATTTAAGTTGCTAACATTTCTTTAATAAGTAAAATATTGCAGCTGTCTTAATATCTGTGATGTCAAGAAACACTGATGGTAAAGCGAGTATACAAAGATTAGTTGCACAGAAACTTAGACTTTATTTAAGGACTAGCAGACCCGACGTGCGTGTTAACGATCTCGGTAAACGGAATAAATTCAAAGAAACCAATGAGTGGTGCGTTTTCCAAACAGCTGTGCCAGAAACCATTAAATATCGTTAAGAATTGAATGCGGAATAAAATCTAAAACATTTATGAAAAAAGACTTTGTGGGCCCCGGCCCCTAAAAATGGATAATAGAACTTCAGTACCCTCTAGTTTTTTTTAATATGGGCTACCACGTTTTAAATATAATGGGACTGCGATAAAGCTTTTAAATAAAATACAAAATACACAAACAAATTATGCAATGAAAACAATAAATTTGAGCTTTATTTTTAAACTAACATGACAATAGACGCTTTGGCTAATGCCTTCATCAGCACAATAACATAAAATACGTACTTACATAAGTAATACTTCGTATGTCCATTTGTTCCCCAGGTCCAAATATCGTTTTTTTTGTTTGTTTACTTTTGAGACGTTTTTTTCCCTTTCGATTTTACATGATGTTGACAAATATTTAATACACGTATCCATCATCATCCAGATTGCAATATATGATTATAGGGATTTCGAAATCTATATCTTACACCATTTAGGACGTCAGGGGTCTTTATTTTCTTTAGTGATATAAGCTGTAGAGTTAATATTTTATTCAACCAAATGCCCTGATAATTATTTAATAATCTGTTAATATCTCATAACTTATCACGACAGAACAATACGAAATATGAATAGTTGTAGTTACGTATTATAGGTGTTTCATGTTTTATCTAACTATCTATATCTTTGTTCCAGTAAATGCAAGGCAATGCATCATATATTTGATCGATTTTACACCTCAACGACTTTCCCACCTAGTGTCACTGCGAGGTTTTAAGGTTAGCTCTTTTACGTTCTTTAAAAGAATGGTCCATCTGAAAGTCGATGAAAAAAAAGTACCATTTTTAGACAATATCACAGAAGTTGCCTCCTTCTAATGATGATTTGACCATATCATTTATTACTAGATTAACTGAGAGACTACCACATGGTATAAAAATGCACTATGGTTGATGTTTCTAGTATTTGCTTCCACACCTATATGTTCTCCTTTCGAGTTCACCAAATTATCATATCTTTGGCCTCTCATGTTTTTCAAAAGCAATCATTCAATCGAAGAAATTCCCCAAACATGTTCATGAATGCTGATGTCTTCTTGTTCTTCCGCACTGGGTGACACCATCATCAAGGGCGCCACACAAACGAAAAATTGTATGTTTCCTTTTATTCTAACTGGTAGGCTATGTTAGTAAGTCGTGAGGGGGTGACACCAACCCTAATGACGCCTCTAATCATCTATATATATAATAAGTTAAATGTAAAAAAAAATCTTTTTTTAAAAAGGACACGCTTTTATTTACATATAGAAATTGCACTAAATATGTATAATACAAATTTTTTTTTCCCCCTAACTGAAAATTGAACCTCGTACCCTCATGTCGGCAATCGATCATGCTTATATTTCGGCCAGCAAGACTTGATGATAGTACTTTTTAAAGTTATAATAATTGTATCCCTCTAGGGCGAATTGAGGCATGGTTCATTGACGCAAGTGATAATATTTTATATAGACAAAAACTAAAAACTAAAATTGCAATAATTTCAATACGGTACATTCGATCGATCTGAAATTTTGATACAATGCATTGTCGTCCAAGATCTATCTGTGGTAAAATTTTTAGATGTCTAGGACCATCAGAAGTGGTATAATTTTACGTTTCAAGTTTTGAAGGAAGGATGGAAGGAAGGGTAGATGGATACAACATACAAACATTGTGACTTAAATAAAAGCGTGTAATAATAAAAATCAAAGTATGTCTGTGTGTGTGTGTGTGTGTATGTGTGTGTGCATGTCGTTTATAGCTGACTAAACCATTCACCCGATCGTCATGAAACCTTTCGAAACTGTTGAGTTTGCTCCTGGGATGGTAACTGGCCACTTTTTAAATCCCTTATATTAACTTCACCGGCGTCTCTGTCTCTCTCTCTCTCTGTGTCTTGGGCGGGCGGAAAATTAGAAGTAAAAAATGGCACCACTTCCCGTGATCCGATCGAGCTGAAATTGGTCACACTGACCCGTCTGACCTAACAATGCTTCGTATCAAAATTTCAGATCGATCGAACGTACCGTAATTAAATTAATGCATTTTTAGTTTATCCTTATATGAGGTATGTAATTAAAATTCACGGTGTGTTATTGTTTTTTTCCCACGTGAAATTTTGAGCTGACGCATTGAGGCGACCCAACGAAGCGACTGGGCGGTTTTGTTTACATTTTACGTGTCACTCTGAGCTCGGTCAAGCAAATCAGTGACCAGACTTTTCCCCTCTCCCCCTCCCACCCACCCCTCCCCCCCCTAGGGTTATGAAGCAAACTTGAGTTAAGACAGATTCAGTCTGTAAATGTTTGAAAATAATCAATACTGTTAGTTATGTCTCATATATAAGGGAATTATAGTCAAAAACTTTGTTTTTACGGGTTTGTTTTATTAAATCCCTTATATTAACTTCCCCGCCGGTCATCTCATCATCTCTGTCTTGGGCTGGGCGGGCGAAAAAAGAAAAGTCGAAAATGACCCAATTCCAGTGATCCGATCGAGCTGAAATTTAGCACACAGACCCGACTCACCTAACAATGCATTGTATCAAAATTTCAGATCGATCGATCGTACCGTAATTAAATTAATGCATTTTTAGTTTATCCTTATATGAGGTATGTAATTCAAATTCACGGTTTGTTATGTTTTTTTCTTCCACTTCCACGTGAGTTTGAGTTGACGCCGACCGTCGTGCCGACACCCCCTCACATCCCACCCCCATTTATTAAAGACAAGGGACATCACTCGGTGTCAGTCTGTAAATGTTTGAAAATAATCACTACTGTTAGTTATGTCTCATATATAAGGGATTTATAGTCAAAAACTTTGTTTTTACGGGTTTGTTTTGTTTTTAAATCCCTTATATTAACTTCGCGGCCGTCTCTGACTGTCTCTCTGTCGTCATCTCATCATCTCATGGGCGGGCGGAAAAACAAAAGTCGAAAATGACCCATTTCCCGTGATCCGATCGAGCTGAAATTTGGGACACGGACCCGTCTGACCTAACAATGCATTGTATCAAAATTTCAGATCGATCGAACGTACCGTAATTAAATTAATGTATTTTTAGTTTATCCTCATATGAGGTATGTAATTCAAATTCACGGTTTGTTATTGTTTTTTTCCACGTGAGTTTGAGTTGACGCTTAGACGTCGACCGTCGTGCCGACACCCTCTCAAGACCCTTCCCCCGTTAAAAGACAGGGGACATCACTCGGTGTCAGTCCGTAAATATTTTTGGCGTTGAAACATAATCAATACTTTTAATTATGACTAAAATATAAGGGATTTATAGTAGAAAACTTTGTTTTTACGGGTTTGTTTTATTACTAGTCTTATTACTAGTCTTATATTAGCTTGCTTTGTAAGTTTAATCGGAACCGCCCGTCCAACCGTCCAACTATTTGTTTATATTTTTTTCACGTGCCCAGTTCACGCGTTGACGCCGACCGTCACTGTTCACACCCCCTACCGTCCCTGCGCCCACGTGAGATAAAAACCAGGGGAGATAATTCTGTTTCAGTCTGTAAATGTCGCGTTTCAACATAATCACTACTTTTAGTTATGTCTCATATATAAGGGATTTATAGTCAAAAGGTAAGCTGGCTTTGTACTTACTGTAAAATGCGTAGACTAAAAAGTAGAACATTAGTGCATTTTTAATATAAGACTAGTTTTTAAAAAGTGTTTTTAAGGTAAATTATTCAAAATTTAACACTCATGAGGCTACTTGGGCTCATAATGCCATATTTTGCTTATAGGAGCTATATAAAATTTAGTTACAGCAGTATCTACTGTGTAAATGAATAGATCTTAACCAAACTTTGTATACAAAAACTTGGTAGCCCATACTATAATACTATATGGCAATTGACTCCTAATGGCCACTCCTTCGGGGCTGGGGGCCGAAAATACCTTTTTACTTAAACTTTTAAGATTTTATTCCTCAAATCAATTATTAAAAAACTTGACAAATAATGGTAAATGTACATATCATTATCCATATAGAAATGAACAGGTTTCTGAACTTCATATCTTGCCCTGAATGGACCCCGGGGCCCTTAATTTCTTTTTTTGCTTATATGAGCTTTATAAATATTAGTTTATGCGTTAGCTACTTAGTAAATGAATAGATCTTCACCAAACTTTGTTTACAAAAACTTGGTAGCCCATATTAAAATGCTATAGGCACTGAACTTCAATATCTTCGGGGCCGGGGGCCCAATGTCTTTTTTTTCGTATAAGTTTAAGATATTTTTCCTATTCAATTTTTAAAGATCTTGAGAAATATATCCACAATGAAACTGAATTAAAATGAACAGGATTTTGAAGTTGACCTCTTGCGCCGAATGGGCCGGGGGCCCCTTAATGTCATTTTCCCCCTATATTAGCTATATAAAAGTATTTTAAGCGTTAGATAATAAGAAAATAACTGGATTTTGACCAAACTTAGTATATACAAACTTAAGAGCATATATTACTATAGTGCACTGAACTCCTAATGTCCATTCCTTTGGTGATGGGGGACCCAACTTTCTTTTTAACTGAACTTTAATAATTGTATTCCCTATTCAATTTTACACGATATTGAGGAATATAACTTGAGTACAATGGCAATAAAAAAACTATATTATCACTCATTTTGGGGCCGGGGCCCTTAATATCGTTCCTTCTTTTGTACGCTATTTAATTATTAATTTATTTATCCGTTTGGTATGAAACTTGGACTTTTTTCCGCTCTTCTGTCGGTCTACTCACCCAGTCGTCAGCTACGATCTTCTGCAGACACACGCGTTCTCTCTGTTCCTACGACACGCACCAAAACATTTGGTGAAAGGTCGTTCTCTTTTTGTGCAGCCAAACAATGGATTTCTCTACCATTAAAAATACGTAGTATTCAAACCACCAAGTCTTTCAAGACTGCACTTAAGACACAAATTTTCACAATTTATTTTCAAAATTAATGAAACAACATTTCTTGTAAATGATTAACGTAGCTTATGTATAATGTACTGTAATTTTGTGTGTTATGTTATGATATGAAAGTTAATTTAATACTTATAGGTATGTTATTTCTTTCATGTAAAGCGCTGTGAGCCCAGTTCCTTACTGGGATACAGCGCTATATAAATAATCAATTTATTATTATTATTATTATTAT
>CALYLW010001738.1:98401-188880 GCA_944989445.1 Ampullaceana balthica
GCGCCGGTCAAAGTCATAACAATGTGGGCAGTGAGATAAATATGTCCCCGGGCTTAATGGTACAGGGTTGCAAAAATGAGGCTTAAAACGTTATATAATAGTCAAAATTTGATGAAACAGATGTGGTTGGGGGTGGGCGCAAATTTTATAATGTTTTAAAATAATTTTCCCTGGGCGCAAAATATCATAGTTACACCATTTGCGAAGAAGGAAGCACGATATAACCTCTCGTCATGAAACATCACAGTGGCCGGGTTAAAATAAATGTTTTTATTTATAATTTAACTAGAAATGTACCCACGCTTTTGCAGCGGGATGTGTACTACCCTCAAAAGTTTTATTACTAGTTGAAAATACTTGAAAATATGCCAATAATTATTTTTTAAGTATGCATGTGTATGCGACGATTTACGCTGGGCCTTCTGGTTATAATATAAACAAATTTTGTGCTGAGCTTACTCTTGAGAATACAAACTTTCAGTAGGTCAGAAATATACATATGAAAAATGAAATTATCTAATCCTTAGACAATTTTACGTAATATAAAGAGCTCTAAAAAAACTAAACAAACAATTTAATTGGGTATTAATTTAATTTAAAATCCTGCATACAAACATTTCTTTTAGGTATAAATCCAACGTAGCAAAGGATTCCCTTCCTAAATAAAATACACATCTTTAATTTGCTGATAGAACTTACAGGAAGAAAGTCTAATAAATCAATTTAAAAAAAAATTAAAATACATCAAGACTATTTTGATTAATATTTTGTTCCCTTTTGTCCACATCACCATAACGGTCCTATTTACCGATGAATACCCATTTCTAATATGTTGCTGATATAATAAAGGATTCAATTCTTTGATTATTTACGTTTTCCGATCACACATTATATTTTGTAAATTAAATCATTAAGCCTATTTTCTTTTCTATCCCCGCCCTCTTTTCTTCCAGTTTTTGTTTCTTAAAATTATATAATTTATTTGCTAAGTATATTTAAGATTGTTCTATTCGCTTAAAAACATATGTGAAACATAGATATACATTTTTAAGAAAAAAAATATGTTTTGTATCGTGGACAGAAAGGAGTAGACAAATTCAGTTCAAATCGATGTAAAAAATCAAATGAAGCATCAGGTTCATGTGAATATGTTTGGTCTAGATGTATCCATCAGTCCAGTAGCCAATGTTTAGATATTATTAATTTAGCTAATATACGAGAAAGCGATTTTACTCAATTTTACTTTTAGTTCAGTCGTGCTTAATGTTATTAAGTAAAGTAGAAAGAATGAACATAATCATGATATAAGCACTGGGGTGGGGGGGGCTTAGTGACAAATGGCCAGAAATTTGTTTCATGCAAATTGGCATAACTGTGTAACTAATAAAGCTAGTACTCCGACAATTTTCAGAACAAACATATATTTTACTATAAATTAATGCAAATTAAATGAATTGTAAAATATTTATAACATAGTTTATGCACATTTGTTTTTACAAAATACTGTGTTAAGGGGACAGCGGATGCGGCCGAGAAGTTTTACCCAAAATATGTAACATTTAAACTAACATGGCATTAGATATGACATTTTCCGTACAAATCTGGCATTGTTCAGTTAAAATTAAGTAAAAGTGAAAAGGTATATACAATGTAAAACTAGATAATTTGTACATAATTCAATAAATACTATAGTGCAAAAGTTTGCACAGCCGAGATATATTATACTTTATGGGTTAATTAAGCCAACAGTGAATCCAACGTTGTGTTTACTAAACCTTCATTTTTTTCTTCTTAAATAAATCCCGCATATTCATTAGGGGCTATTTTAAATTGTTCATCTTCCATCCCTTTAAACCCTCTTACTATTTACATTATGAGTTCAGGACCATTTATTCTTCTGGTGGACTAGCCAGTTCCCCAACAAGATAAGCCTCAAGCTGTCTGTTTAAGACTGATATAAATCCTAAAGAAATAACAAAAACTGTCTAAAAAATCAAGGACTTGGTTTGTGGTTCTAGCTCCTTAACTCAAGCAGCACATCATCTTTGTCAGTAGTTTTTTTTTGAACATGTCTTCCTCCCTCGTCAGTACCAATCCATGGGTGTTTGCTGATGTCAGTATCAATCCTTGGTGTTCGCTGATGTCAGTATCAATCCAGGGTGTTCGCTGATGTCAGTATCAATCCATGTGTTTGTGATGTCAGTATCAATCCATGTGTTTGCTGATGTCAGTATCAATCCATGTGTTTGCTGATGTCAGTATCAATCCATGTGTTAGCTGATGTCAGTATCAATCCATGTGTTTGTGATGTTAGTATCAATCCATGGTGTTTATTGATGTCAGTAACAATCCATGTGTTTGCTGATGTCAGTATCAATCCATGTGTTTGCTGATGTCAGTATCAATCCATGTGTTAGCTGATGTCAGTATCATCCATGTGTTTGTGATGTCAGTATCAATCCATGTGTTAGCTGATGTCAGTATCAATCCATGTGTTAGCTGATGTCAGTATCAATCCATGTGTTAGCTGATGTCAGTATCAATCCATGTGTTTGTGATGTCAGTATCAATCCATGTGTTAGCTGATGTCAGTATCAATCCATGTGTTTGTGATGTCAGTATCAATCCATGTGTTAGCTGATGTCAGTATCAATCCATGTGTTAGCTGATGTCAGTATCAATCCATGTGTTTGTGATGTCAGTATCAATCCATGTGTTAGCTGATGTCAGTATCAATCCATGTGTTTGTGATGTCAGTATCAATCCATGTGTTAGCTGATGTCAGTATCAATCCATGTGTTTGCTGATGTCAGTATCAATCCATGTGTTTACTGATGTCAGTATCAATCCATGTGTTTGTGATGTCAGTATCAATCCATGGTGTTTATTGATGTCAGTATCAATCCATGTGTTTGCTGATGTCAGTATCAATCCATGTGTTAGCTGATGTCAGTATCAATCCATGTGTTTGCTGATGTCAGTATCAATCCATGTGTTAGCTGATGTCAGTATCAATCCATGTGTTTGTGATGTCAGTATCAATCCATGTGTTAGCTGATGTCAGTATCAATCCATGTGTTTGCTGATGTCAGTATCAATCCATGTGTTTACTGATGTCAGTATCAATCCATGTGTTTGCTGATGTCAGTATCAATCCATGGTGTTTATTGATGTCAGTATCAATCCATGTGTTTGCTGATGTCAGTATCAATCCATGGTGTTTATTGATGTCAGTATGAATCCATGCGTTTGCTGATGTTAGTATCAATCCGGGGTGTTTGTTGATGTCAGTATCAATCCATGTGTTTGCTGATCTACTCCAGACTGGCTATGAATGTCCTCAAGTGTAATAAGCCAAAATAATGTGTCTGCAAGAAAACAAAACAATAAAGTGATTAACATGTAGACCTAAGGTTTATGAAATTAATATACAAACCATCTCCAAATAAATTAAGTTAAACCCTGTGAGATTTGGTTGAATTGTGTGATCCAGGGTTCGGCTGAAAGTTTTCCAATGAGACCTAAGAACAAAAATAAAAATAGTTAACACCTTATATACAAATTAAATCCTCATAGCCTTAAAAATATGTATATTATTTATCATACCTGATAAGGCAAACAAAAATTGAAAAATAAATAAACAGTGTCAGTTTACTTAAGAGTCGCAGTTGAATAATTATGTCATTGTTCCTGATGTCACTCAACAGCGCTGTTTTAAATTTTGTTGAAGTACATTATTTCTTCTTCAAGTATGGCACCAGTGATTCCTTCAACTTACAAAATAACCCAGCCAGATGAAACTAGGTGTGCACCGTGTATCCCACGTAGCTATAGGAATGATTCCGGGTTTTAAATTCTCCTTCTCCAGAAATGCCTTTGCCCTGCAGGGCCGCCAGATGATACCTTATGCATGTTGGAGAAAATAAAAAGTGTTTCTTCAGCAAATAGCTAATCTTTGATTATTTTAGTTATATAGTTATATACATACAGTTATATCTTTGTTCTAAAAAATCAGCTATAGGAACAAATTTAATCAAAGTTACCTGATTTTAGATACGACCCGAATAAGATTAGCAGAACGCCCATATAAGATAGACCGGCCAAGATACTAGACATCTAGGAGTTTGGACTGTTTGCGAGCCTCTGGTTGCACTTCAATTTAGTAGATCGTTTTTTAAAATGTCATCAAAGGACACATTTTGGTAAAACTTTGCATGTCACTCAAATAGGCACTAACGGATTGCAAGATATTACGCATTGCAATGTGCTGATCCTCATTGCGGTACGCAGCATACATAGTGGCAAGATCTTGATGAGGATAGAAAATCTGGTGCATGTAGTCCTCCATGTTTAACCTCCATTGACTCAAGCCACTTTAATAGTCAGGTTATGGTTACCTGTGGAGATGTGACTAGCATTATATTGCTTCTCATCATCTTGCGTCAAGTCCCAGAAAAAGCTGAGTTTTTCTGATCGATTCATAACAATATTCGACATCTCACAACATTTCCCATCTCCAACGCCATATTTGCTTGCCGTTAACGGTCCCTGGAATGTCTGCAAGGTTCTTTCCTACTAACTCCTTTAGTGTGAATGCTAATAACCACCACAGCTCTTTCAATCGGTACTTGATTTAAAGGATATTATAGATATATTTTATTATAGGTGCTGTTTAGGTCACCCTCTGCAGTTTTTTGGGGGAGTAAACAAATGTGTCAATGTGGTTAGAATGAAGTCTTCGCTTGCTGTCTATATTAAAATGTCAATATTAACAAAAGAATGCGTTTCTAAAGACATTATTTAATTATTTATTTCAAGAAGAACTTTGCCATCTAAGCTGACGTGGTTGCCTAACATTTTCTGTCCTCTCTTCAATTTTAACATCTTTTTGTACATTCTTGATTTCTAAACTTGTTAGGGTATTGATTCTGGACTAGTAAACTTTTGGTTGAGAAATTTTATTTTTCTAGTTTTCATTTAGTTATTTTTCAAAATGTTTCCTTCTGAAAGGCTAATTTAAAACTTGCTCGTCAAAGCGTTTTGAAAGTTTTTAAACCTTTGTATTTGTTTCACTTAACATGTGTGCAATATGTTTGTACTTGGAGTGTCTTTCCTTTCTTTGAGAAGGTAATTTTCCACAGTCATTTTTTACCACCACTTTGAGTAATGCCAGCCATCAATTGCATCTTCTTTATATGTAGAAAGTCTTTCATAAAATGTCTGTCTCTGGCAATATATTTCTTCTAGTGTTAAAGTTTATTCCACAATATTCTTTGAGGAACGTTTATTTAGTACATAATCACCGTGGGAGTGTTTAAAATATTAAACAGGTGATTTCGCAGTATTTTAAAAGCTCTTTCCATTGCCTAAATACACATGGACAATGTGTCATTTCTGTAACATTTAGTTACTGCATCCTCTGCAAAGCTTGACTCAAAATAGTCTTTATTTGTCTTCTTAAACAATAATTCACTTTATTCAACTTAAACCATTTTTCTTGAGAGAATGAAACAACCCTGTGACGGAATCAAAAGCAAATGGTAAAATGGTAAAAAAAAATTATATGTTTTTAATTAAAGTAACAAATTCTTTAGTCTTAAGAATAGCTGCCAGGTAAAAATACAGTGATAATTATACATAAAACTAATACTGCTATAGACTATGGTTACAAATATAAATTAGACTGTAATAAATGAAATCACGCGGCGTGTTTTTTAGTTAATTCCCAAGTAGTTAATGAAGATTAAAGATAATGCATTAGATGTTAAAATGGACAATCTTTAAGGAGATACAAGATCAACAGTGTAGAGCCCATATTAAGGACAAACTCGACACAGTTTTCACTTACCAAACGTATGCGTTCCAATTGTTTGTCAAAGAGATCCAAATGACGAAGAAAGATCAGAAATCTACTTTAAATAAAGTTGAAGTAAAAATTCGATGTTTTAATAGAAAATGACGCTTGCAATAGAAAACTATTGTCACATACCGAAAACGCGCTATTGCCACTTCTACTTAAGTTCCATTTATAAAAGAAATTTTAAAACGAACAGCAAAATTACATGAATGTGACTTCACATTTAATATTATATTACATATTAATTTATAGTCATCATATTTGTTTTCATTGATGGCGATCGTAGGGCTATCTCGAGGCTTTTTGGCAACCCCGTTTAGCAGTTGACAGAACCGGATTCTTTTGCGCTAGTAAAGATTTTTTTTGTAATAAAAACAAACAGAATATGCTGAAGTACATATCAATTACCTACCCACTGGTAATATTTTATCCTTTAGTATAACAGCGACATCCACAGAAATTGAATCATATGTATGTGATATGATTCCTCGATACCTTCCTCCGACTGTCTCATATTCACTTTGTGTTGATGATAGTGTCATGAGTGACAGGATCGATGGTCAGGAAACGAGGGTCAGTTCCAGTTTGTGAACTTGTATTCTGAAAATGGAGCCATCTGGCGTGGGCAATGTAAAAAAAGGTGTTCATAAAAAAACAAAAAAAAACCAGAAAAATGAGTCAAACATTCAATGCAAATACAATGTTTAAGTCAATATCCTAAAATATTGTTTGTATTGAAATTTATAAGAACTGCTGATTCATAACACTTAAACTATGACATTAAATTTATTATTTCAATAAAATAAACACAATTTAACATTAAACTCTCAAAAGACGAGAGATTGAAAAATGGTACATATATGTCACATGAAATCAAAGACTCATAATATTTATATTAATTTAAGTTTAAGTGCGAAAATAAGAATCTACTATCTTGGAATGGTTAAATTTGTATTTGGAAATAAGGAAAACTCTTTTTCTTAATTATTTTTTGAAAAATCTGGTATCAAACTTTCATAATTAAAAAAAAATATTCCGCCATCTTCCTCACGTTTTGTATACACAAGTATCTTGCTGTTATTGACAAAAAACATTATTATTATGGATTTGGATTCAGATTATGATATTGAAGAAGAAAATAATTATTCTTTAAAAGATATTTTTGATGAAGAAAGGTCGTTTGGTGCATCTGATATGGAAGATACAGTGATTATCAAGTGAATTGTGCTACAAGGTTTGTTTACTATTCGTAGTCTATCATGTACTAGAATTAGAATTTATACAATCATCTTATTATAACTACTAGTGTTAGCTTTAGTAACTCATATACATATCAAAGTAAACATTCAAACACTTTTTAATTGAAATTAGTAGCACAAATCACAATATATGTACATTATTTTTGCCAGTTAAGCCCAAATGTGATATGTAAAAAATGACGTTTCCATGGATCTTTTTGTAAACATTGATCAGCTGTGTTACTTGATAGGCTCAGTGTTCATCAATGAAAACCATAACATAAGTAGATTATGTTATATTTTTGTTTTCATTTAGCATGTCAATGTATACAATTGATGACTTTATTACTAAACTAATATATCTTTTTTTTAAAAATTATATTTTTGTCAGAATCAATGATCAATGGATATGAGGATAAAGACTGTGGCGCTCCAAATGGATTTACACCAGAGAGAGTACCGAGTATGCAGCTCCCAGATGTAAAATCAAGAGAAGATATAAGGAGATTTCTGAGGCCATTAGCCATTAGACTTTTTCAAACTGTATTTTACCTCAGGTTTGATTGGGTCTGGCTACATTTTTTCGTACGCAAATAAATATGATCAAGACGATGAGCAAAAAAACAACTTCTGTTTTATGAAATTGTTAGGACTTCACACAGGATGAATTTTACAGACTTATTGGCCTACTGGTGTATGCAAGACTTGTTCAAGCTTCTAATGTTACATGGCTATGGTCAAGAAATCTCTAATAAAACGACCCCGTAAAAACAAAGTTTTTGACTATAAATCCCTTATATATGAGACATAACTAACAGTATTGATTATGTTCAAATGCGACAAATATTTACAGAATGAATCTGTCTTAACTCAACTTTGCTTTTAACCCGGAAAGGGGGGGGGTGCGAGAGGGGAAAGGTCTTGTCACCGATCGCTGGACCGAGCTCAGCGTGACACGCAAAATGTAAACAAAAGTACGCCGGTACACCTGGTTAAAACATGAGATGTGTTCCCCTATGGTTGTGGTGAAGTCAAGTGACCCGTAAAATGTAAACGATAGAGACCGTTACATATAGTTTATATAGATATACTACAAATGCATTAATTTAATAACTGTACGTTAGATCGATCTTAATTTTTTATACGATGCATTGTTAGGTGACACGGGTCCGTGTGCCAAATTTCAGCTCGATGGCATGACGGAAAAAGGGTCATTTTTGACTTCAGATTTTTCGTGGTGTCCGCCCAAGACAGATAGAGAGACAGAGTCGGCGGTGAAGTTAATATAAGGGATTTCAGATGGACTATGCACAAGGCCCTTTATGACAAGGGTTAGATGGAAGGCCATAATGTGTTTCCTGAAAGTTTCTGATGCTTATACTGAAAATAAAGGTGACAAGCTATGCCATTAATTTATTTTAATAAATAAAATGTCTTACTTAAAAGCCAGGGTCTGCGATTCATCTGTTGTGGCTATAACAGTAAGGTCTATTACATCACCATAAACAATGCTCTGTTCAGGGGCTGGTTGTTGTGTTATTGTTATGGGCACTTCATACAGTTAAATAAAAGAAAAGAAGAACTATTATGCAACGTAAGATGGGTAGAGATTCTTACACAGCTGAATGTTTATTTCTTATTGCTCATATGTCGCTTTTTAGCTCCAAATAATCTTTGTTTATGAAAATAAATATCGTTTATATTTGTAGATAAATAATATTTATTGAAAAAAGTTCATGCACAAAACAGTCATTAGACATATTTAAATGAAACTTAGTTTAAAAACGTACATAGAACATTAAGACATCCATCTCCCCATACTGTTCCTTGATTATTAGTGACTGAACACAGGACACACAATATATCTCGAGCCTTGTTGACCGCCTTGACTGTCAGTCTCTTGTTTTCGATTACATATTTACTTTGATCTAAAAAAATCATGAATTGTTTTCATTAAGATTGTCTTAAAATAGGAAGTTGCAAAAATCACATTCCTTTATTTTATATAAATTTATTCATGAGATTAATTCATCAAAAACCGCCTTCCAATAGACATATAAAAATTACCCGTGTGTGATCCAGTAGCTTCACCATTGATGTACCAGGTTGGTGCTGATGGGGCTTGTTCATTAGATGCAGATCTGGCATCACAGTTAAATACAGCATCTTTTCCCTCAGATACTGTCTGATCCCTTGGCCCGTAAACAAATATAGGGGCAGCTGTATTTAGTAAAGTGTAAAAATATGCCAATTAAAATTTATATTCACTCTCATTTCAATAAAAAATATTTTAAAATACCCAGCTCTTTATAAGCCTGTCAACGGGGTGGCGGGGGGGGGGCGTGTACCCAGTACCGCGCAATTACCTGGGTAGTAAAATGGCGCCCGGGTACCCGTAAAAATATTGATGTAATGTCAATACGAACGGTGGTCGAACTGCGTCTCTTCTGTGTTCCCACTGCCACTCGCGAAAAATTTATCCAATTAAAACTTTTCGTTTGAAATATCTGTTGTGAAATACGTTTAACATGAAAACGCTTAAAAAGAAATAACTGTCAACCGGAAATAAAACACGGTCCCGACAAACTTTAACGTATTTTGATACATCCTTTTTCTTGGAATTGGAAAAAAAACATTTATCACAAAAAGGTTTTGGTTCTTTGAATTTGAATTGTTCAAATATTGAAAATAGACAGCAACGCCAAAATTTAGGCAGGGCAGGAAATGACACAAATTGCATTGACTTTTGCTTTGAAGTACGCCGACAACATTGAGACAAGCCAAAGTTGTTTATCTAATGACCCTTCTCCGTCTCTTCTGCACTTCTATCCCCAACATACTTTAAAAAACGATTCACTGTAATAATAATTTTTAAAACCCGTAAAAAATGAAGTTTTTGACTATAAATCCTTAATGTACGATACATAACTAAAAGAATGTTCATTATAATACGCAGCGCAAGATAATCCAAAAATCCTAAATTGTAGTTATGTCTCGTAAAATATGGTTAATATAATGCGCACTGATCGGGAATATTTCTTAAAAATTAACGTCAATACAATACGCAACAAATCGCGCAACAGGAAAGTATTAAAAAGGTCGTTCAATATAATACATACCACGATACTATAGCAAAAACATGTAACATGTTACATAGAGATAAATAAAGATAATTTAAAAATTCATTCTTTTAATTACAGTACTTTCGATGTATCTGAAATTTTGATACATCATTTTTATAATCGGCACGAGTCTGCCTGCAAAATTTTAGCTCGCTAGCTTACGAGGAAGTGGATTAAAAATCGATCCAAAGTATTTTAGGCACCGCCGCCTGCCTCAAGCAAGCAGACACCACGAGTTAATAAAGAGGATTTAAAAATGCTCGGGGCTGGGTCCACTCAGTAGGGCCAAGTTCCGGAGAGTATAGTTAATTACAAAAGTAGTCATTTATGAAACTAGAAATAACTGGCTATGCCATCATATGATTACCGCCCTTTATCTTTAAAAGACTGTTTTTAGCCCCCCGCCTTTCCCAGCCGCCATAAAAAATATTCACTTTGGCGCCCCTCTACTCATTGTTTTTACACCTATGTATCATAGTAGCATTTGCATGACATCAGTTTTACATCACTGATTCATTACACCTAAAATTGCATTTCGATAATAAACAGAGATGTATAATGCTAATAGTGTGCATAACGGAGATAATTTTGAGGTATTTCGAATGTGGTAGCTATTAAATAGTTGGACTGGTACCCGGGCAGCTTTTTTCATTCAACATTATTGACAGCCCTTGATCTAAGGCTGTATTTTACAATCTGATGTTTTAAAAAAAATTAAATTAATTAATTAAATAAAAAATAAAGGTAAAAAATTGATTTTTAAAAATCACGTTTTTATAAGTGGACTGAAAATAAGAAAATAATTTAAAACTTATTAGTTCACGGACTGTCATTTGCTATGACTACAAACGTGTGGTGGGCGCTTATGAGGTTTAACATATGCGGTTCACTCATTCTCTCACGTATAGATCTCTCATTTGCCTTCTAAATTAGATATCTTTAATTTTTATACCATACACCCGCCCCACGTTTTAGTCATATTAAATTGAAGTACTTGAACAAATAAGTTTTAAATTATTTTTTTCTTTTTGTCCACTAATAAAAACGTGGTTTTTAAAAATATTATTTTACCTCTATTCATTTTACCAAACACCTCATCAGCGCCCGCCCAACATTTAATAACAAAGCGATGAGGTCACGGCGTGAACTTAGCACGCAAGATATAATTAAGGCAGGCGGGTAGTGATGCTTATGTAAAGATAAACTAAGAAATGCATTAATTTCATTACGGTACATTCGATCGATCTGAAATTTTGATACAATGTATTGTCTTGCAAGATCTATATGTGGTAAAATATTGAGATCTCTAGGACCATCAGAAAGTGTTTAATTTTACGTTGGCAGATTTGAAAAATTGTGGACATACACGAAAGCAAGTATATTATAAAATAAGTAAAATGTAAAAAATCTTTTTTTTAAAAAGGACACGCTTTTAATTACAAACATTTACAAACTGAAACGCACTGATCTCCCCTGGCCTTGATGTAAACACGGGAATTTGGTAAACGAGGGCTTGAGTGAAACCAGTGAGCCGTGGAGGTCAACTCTAGCAGACGACTATACATTCTAAATAGTGATAAATAGAGATCAACTAAAAATTGATTAATTTAATTACAGTACATTCGATCGATCTGAAATTTCGATACAATGCATTGTCATCCAAGATCTATCTGTGGTAAAATGTTGAGATCTCTAGGAACATCAGAAGTGGTTTAATTTTACGTTTCAAGATTTGAAGGAAGGATGGATGGATGGATACAACATAAAAACAGTGTGACTTAAATAAAAGCGTTTAATAATATAGATAAACTAAAATTTTCAATAATTTAATAACGGTACATTCGATCGATCTGAAATGTTGATACAATGCATTGTCATCCAAGATCTATGTGTGGTAAAATGTTGAAATCTCTAGGACCATCAGAAGTGGTTTAATTTTACGTTGGAAGATTAAAAAAAATTGTGGACAGACAAACCACCAACAAACAAATAATACCACAGGAACGAAAGCGAGTTAATAAAAACGTGTTAAAAAAACTCTACATATTGTAACGGGAAAACAGTGCACATTGCTGTAAGCAATTTAAATAGCAGATACCTCAAATATTTGATTAACACAGGAGCTCAAAAAGTCCAAAATGTGTTGCCACCAATGTTCCCTCTAAGCTGCGCGGCCACGAAAATATTTTAAAATCGCCGCGTAAAAGTTTAGACTGACAGTCAGCAAATTTTATAAAATATTGCACAAAAATTGGATGCTGTGCAACTTTGCACAAGGACCTACGAACCGTAGAGGGTGCATTGGTTGCAACTATCAAATATCAAACTGAATGTGTGAAATGGAGACAACAGGAGATCGTTTATACTAACTATTTGAAGTTATATCAAAAGCATATAGTCGCTATTGCCTGAAAGTAAAATTATGACAAATAATTGAAAGTATCAATCTAATACGTTTAGTGACATGCAATTTACACAGCATGAATACTTTCTGGTTTATAAACTTCACTACAAAATGGCAGCTGAAAAAACAAATTCTAATGAAAAGTTAATAAAATTTGAGATTGCAGGAAGATGACACCAGGGTGTGAACTATGAAATTCTTAGCTTGATTGCACAGACAGCAGGTCATTTGTAACATTCACAGAGAGCGTGCTGCTCTTATCAACTATGTTCTCATGTTGAGCAACAAATTGTTGTGTTAATCCGAGGACATTGTAGCATGTGTATTACCTTGTAATGCACGTGCTTTTTTGGCTTTTTAATTATAAATTACTTCATAAATTTTATTTTTTATACAGATTAGCAATCTGAATTTAATTCCTATGACGCTATTTTAAGATGTGTTTCAAGATTGCAAAAGTTAAAGGAAGTGTAATAAACTTGAGTAAAACTCAAACGATACAAGAAAACTAGCAATTTATCTGTTACTTTCCACGAGTTTTTAGAATTTTATTTATTATTTTTATTTATTTTTTGGGATAAATAAACTAATAATAAACTCATTTTCTGAGTTCTGAATTACTCTTTGCCAAGATTATTTATAACGAAAAAAAAATATAACTAATAACCAGGACACCAATAGTGACATATCTTTACAGTTTTATGTGCATGCTTTGGTAGGTGAACTGCAATCATCAATTATCTTAGACAGTAACGATGAATACCGTGATTAAAAATGTTAAAAAATCAATTAATTGGTAGTTTATTTTTAGAGATTTTACATAATTTTAAGATAACATTGGAACTTATATATTTAAATTCAAATATTTTTTCACAAACTCATCCGATTTCCCTGTCCTATTTTACAAGAAACAAAATAAAGAAACTGATATTAGGTTAATAAGAAAAAATAATACTCACATGTTACATTCAAGAACACAGGTTGAGGAGTAACGCTGCCTGCACTATTTTCGGCCGAACAATAGTAATTTCTTTCATCTTTTTCTGTCAAAGCGGATATGGTCAGGGTTCGTCCATCATTTGATATCCAGTATTTTGTATTCCCTGTGATTTCCTTCCCATCATCAAATGACCACTTAATTTTTGGTATATGTGGAGCTTGAGGGTCGCTGACATTGTTTATAGAAAGTGTTAACTAATTAGATTAAAATACAAAAAAAGTAATGGGTTGCAATATGGATTTAATTTTAAAATGAACTATTTGGTTGAATTCAAGCAATTGGATTGCGCAGTGAAATAACAGAGTATTTTAGTATATCCAGTGTGAAAAGTTAATGTTAATTATTTTTTATTAAAATTTCTAGTAACTTCAGGTCAGGAGAGTTCTTTATATGGTATAATATAAAGGTAGATACATTTTTCAAGTCAAATAATACGTTTAACTGTTATACTTATCAGTGCATATTCTATTCTACGACATTGTTTCTAGTATATATAATTTAACATACATTATCCTAATTTTCTTAAGTAATATGTTCATCAACACTAACACAGATTGATAAATTGTGTACCAAAAAAGATATTTCATCAGCAAATATTTATTTGTGATCTATTGATAAAAATAGACGTAACACTATATTATTTCAATTAAGGTGGTCTTTGCCCGCCGTGATCTCTCAGCTCAAATTTTTGGTATTCAACGATAGTTCATTTATGTGTGTGTATAAAATATTATATAGAAGTAACATTAAAACACTTCAATGTAGTCAGCTGAAGATGCCGGCGAGTGTTGCTGGAGTCATCGGTGCACCTCAAGGGCAGCTTTGGAATGTATACCTCGCCAACATGGTTGACTGGTATTTTAATACAACCTAAGTTTAAATATCACCTTAGAAATCTCATGTAAATTTATCCATTCTCTTATCTTATCTGTTACAGACGTTCCTTCTTTACAGAGGATTATTTCGTTATGAGGACTATCAAAATAGTTTATGTATAGTCTTGCATTTTATTGGAGTTTTAAATGTTGATAGTGTTTGATTAGGCAGCCAATTCCACGTTCGAAATCCTGATTGGAAGAACGATAGTTTATTTGAAAAGTGTTTTGATCCCTGAGGCTTGAATTAGTTATCGTTGTGTTGTATTCCCAAGTTAAAATTTATTGCTTTATGTATTAATACTCTATTGCCCTCTAATTTTTCAATATTTAATGACTTAACTAATGGGGCTTTTCAAGTCAGTTATGTTTTTTCTCCAGTAAAGAATCAGGCAGCTATTTTTTTAATTTGTGCTAGTTTTTCTTTGGTGGATGGGTCCCACGCAGAAGATGCATATTTTAGTACAGGTCTCATCAAAGTATGGAAGTATTTTAGTTATATATTCATATTACATCTGTAAAAGTGTATTTTTTATACAGCCTGAAGTTGTGTAGGATTTTTTAATTACCTAACTAGAAGACCCGATGTGTGTACAACGATCTGAGTCAATTAATTCAAAGCAATCCATGACTGCCACGTTTTAAGAAACAATTATGCCAGAAACCCAATAAAGATAGTTAATTGAATGTGGAATAAAATCTTAAACGTTTATGAAAAAGACATATTGGGGCCAAAAGAAATTAGAAGTTCAGTCCCCTATAGTATTTTATTATGGGCTACCAGATGTTTGTATTCAAAGTTTTGTTAAGAACCAGTCATTAACTCAGTAGCTAACGCATAAACTAATTTTCATATATCTCATGTTAGCAAAAACAACGACATTAAGGGCCCCAGGGCCCATTCAGCGCAAGATATAAAGCTCACAACACCTGTTCACTGTTCACTTCAGTCTGTATAATCTATACTAATAAAAGGCAAAGCCCTCACTGACTCACTCACTCACTGACTGATTCATCACTAATTCTCCAACTTCCCGTGTAGGTAGAAGCATGAAACTTTGGGAAGTTGTCGAGTAGCCTCTCGCGACGAAAATTGGAGTAAAAGAATTTTAAAAATAACACTCATGGGGGCCGGGGGCCCAAAAACTTTTTTTCCCTTATATGGCCTATATAAAATTTGAAAATCACCAATTCTCCTATTTCCTGAGTAGGTAGAAGCATGAAACCTTGGGAAAAGTTGTTAAGTAGCCTCTTGCGACGATACTTGGCGTAAAAGAATTTTAAAAGTTCACACTAATGGGGTCGGGGGCCCAAAACCATTTTTTTTCCTTAAATGGGCTATATTAAATTGGAAAAATAACTAATTTTCCTATTTTGCGAGTAGTCAGAAGCATGAAACTTTGGGCAGTTGTTGAGTACACTTCCGCGATGTTAACAGGCAAAAAAATATTTAAATTATCAAATACTGGGGGCCGGGGCCCCAAATGAAGTTTTTCCTTAAATGAGCTATATAAAAACAGAAAATCACAAATTCTCATATTTCCCGTGTAGGTAGAAGCATGAAACTCTGAGTAGTTGATAAGTACACTTCCGTGATTGTAACAGATAAAAAGAATATTTAAATTAACACTTACTGGGGGCCGGGGGCCCAAAAGGAGTTTTTTTCTAATATTAAAAACTGAATCATCATGAATTCTCCAATTTCACGTGTAGGTAGAAGCATGAAACTTTGGGAAGTTTTTGAGTAGCCTCTCGCAATTCAAAGTGGGGTAAAATAATTTTAAAATTCACTCTCATTGGGGCCGGGGGCCCAAAAGCGTTTTTTTTCCTTATACTGAAAATTGCCTTATTCTCCACTTTCCCGTATAGGTAGAAACACGAAACTCTGGGAATTTGTTGAGTCAACTCCCTCGATGGTAGCATGCAAAAAAAAATGTTTAAACTTATCACTCACTGGGGGCCCAAATGTACTTTTTCTTATATAAAAACTGACTCAAATCTAATTCTCTGATTTCCCGTGTAGGTAAAAGCATGACACTTTTGGAAATTATTTGAGTACACACCCGCGATGGTAACAGGCCAACAAATATTTAAAATTTTCACTCACAATGGGGCCGGGGCCCAATTTTTTTTCTTATATAAAAAGTTAATCATCACAGATTCTCCATTTTCCCGTGTAGTTAGAAGCATGAAATTTTGGGAAGTTGTTGAGTACACTCCCGGGATGGTAACAGGCGAATTTTTTTGTTTAATTATCACTCACTGGGGGCCCGGGACACAAAAGTAATATTTTTAACTTATATGAGCTAAATTACAAATAAAAAAACTTTGGATACTGTGTAAATGTAATTTTACAAAACTTCGAAGATAAAAACTTGATGGCCTATATTAAAATTCGTTAGGGCATTAAAATTATATTTTTTCAATATTTTGTAGCCGAGGGCCCCTAATCTCTTTTTTGTAAACGTTTAAGACATTTTAACCATTTGATTTCACTCAATTTAAAAAAAAATGTTTACTAACAAATATATTCATCATAATCCAAATTGAAATAAGCTGTTGTTTTGAACTATACATATTACCCCGATAGGGCCCCCGGCCCTTATTTTAGTTTTTTTAAAGACGTATTATTTGTAAATGTATTTTATTCATCCCACGGCCATTAAACTTTAGGAAGTTTTTGGGTACGCTCCATCGAAGGTTTCTGGCATTCAAAAGTAAAAGTTTTAAAAACACAACTTATTCCGGGCTGGGGGCCCGTATGCCATATTTTAACATTAGTTATATAAAAGGTAATTTAAAATGTGGCTACTAGGTAAATGGATGAACTATGGCCAAATTTGATTTTAAAAATAAAATAAAATTATATAGGGTAATGAACTTCTAACGTCTGTTCCTTTGGGGCCGGGACCCAAAATATTTTTTTTCGTAAACATTTAAAGCTTTGTTACCTTAAAAATAATTTAAATAAATATAGTCACATTTCTCTATCATGACCTAGATTGAAATCCTCAGACCTTATGAGATATGCACATCCTGCATCCATTTTGCACGGGGGCCCGTAATGTCATTTTAGTACCCATTTAATTTTACACGACTTTGACAAATATTGACAAACAAGTATATCGATCATGATTCAGACTGAAATCTATTGGTGTTTTGAATTGGTGTGAAACGGGTTTTCAACGCTTACTAAAATTCTAACTTCCGCAGCAGAGCGCGGGGATTTTGCTAGTATGTTTATAAAAGTGTTGTCAATAAAATACGCACCTTATTGCGCGACAGGAAAGGTCGTTCAATATAATACCCAGCGCGACACTCTATCTCAAAAATTTAACATGATACATAGAAATAAATAAAATAATCTAAAAATTCAATAATTTAAATACGGTACATGCGATCGATCTGAAATTTTGATACATCGTTTTTATCATCGGCACAAAACTGCCTGCAAAATTTCAGCTCGCTAGCTTGTGAGAAACTGGGCTAAAAATCGATCCAAAGTTTTGGCGACAAGGGCGCAAGCAAGCAGAAACCACGAGTTAATATAAAGGATTTAAAAACAAAGTCAATATCAGAGAGTAAACATAAGGCAGATTTGCTCCCTTTTTTAAAAGAAGGGTTGGATGGGGTACGGGTGTTTAATTGTAGAGCGCATAGAATTTATTTGTCTTACTTTATTTTAGTTGAATAATTATTAATGGCTTACATTCTTCAAGGATTTTCAACTAAGGGATTTTAAAAAAATCAATAACTATGTCTTAAGTCTTAACTTTAAAGTTACTTCACTTGCGGTGAGGCTATTGGGTCGTAGAGTAACACATCAACCAAAGACTGAATGGGTAGGGTAACACATCACCAAAAGTCTGATTGGGTAGAGTAACACATCACCAAAAGTCTGATTGGGTTGAGTAACACATCAACCAAAGACTGATTGGGTAGAGTAACACATCACCAAAAGTTTGATTGGGTGGAGTAACACATCACCAAAAGTCTGATTGGGTAGAGTAACACATCCCCCAAGATCTGATTGGGTTGAGTAACACATCCCCCAAAGCCTGTTTGGACCAAGACTAAAACAACCTATTCAGGCTAAAAACAAAATATGCAATTTTTTGTTGTAGATCATCGAGGATCCAAATGGCATGAAACTTCCTGACATTTTGTATTGACCAGTGCTTGTCTATACTAATAAAAGGCAAAGCCCTCACTCACTCACTCACTGACTGATTCATCACTAATTCTCCAAATTCCCGTGTAGGTAGAAGCATGAAACTTTGGGAAGTTGTCGAGTAGCCTCTCGCGACGAAAATTGGCGTAAAAGAATTCTAAAAATAACACTCATGGGGGCCGGGGGCCCAAAAACGTTTTTTTTCCTTATATGGCCTATATAAAATTTGAAAATCACCAATTCTCCTATTTCCCGAGTAGGCAGAAGCATGAAACTTTGGGAAGTTGTTAAGTACAATCCCGCGATGGTAACGGGAGAAAAAATATTTAAATTATCACTTCCTGGGGGCCGGGGGCCCAAATTAAGTTTTTTCCTTATACGAGCTTTATAAAAACTAAAAATCACTAATTATCCTGTTTCCCGTGTAGGTAGAAGCATGAAACACTAGGTAGTTGATAAGCACACTTCCGCGATGGTAACAAGCGAAAAAAATATTTAAAATAACACTTAATGGGGTCCGGGGGCCCAAATGTATTTTTTTTCTTATATAAAAAAACTGACTCATCACTAATTCTCCAACTTCCCGTGTAGGTATTAGCATGAAACTTTGGGAACTTGCTGAGTACACTCTCTCAACGATAATTGGCGAATAAGAATTTTAAAATTCACACTGTTGGGTGCCCGGGGCCCAAAAACGCTTTTTTTCCTTATATGGACTATATAGAATATGAAATCACTAATTTTCTCATTTCTCGAGTAGGCAAAAGCACGAAACTTTGGGAAGTTGTTGAGGAAAAACCAGCGATAGCGACGGGAGGAAAAAAAACTTAAATTATCACTTCCTGGGGGCCGGGGGCCCAAATGAAGTTTTTTCCTTATATGAGCTTTATAAAAAACTAAAAATCACTAATTCTCCTATTTCCCGTGTAGGTAGAAGCATGAAACACTAGGTAGTTGATAAGCACACTTCCGTGATGGTAACAAGCGAAATAAATATTTAAAATAACGCTTAATGGGGTCCGGGGGCCCAAATGTAGTTTTTTTCTTATATAAAAAACTGACTCATCACTAATTCTCCAACTTACCGTGTAGGTATTAGCATGAAACTTTGGGAACTTGCTGAGCACACTCTCTCAACGATAATTGGCGAATAAGAATTTTAAAATTCACACTGTTGGGTGCCCGGGGCCCAAAAACGCTTTTTTTCCTTATATGGACTATATAGAATATGAAATCACTAATTTTCTCATTTCTCGAGTAGGCAAAAGCATAAAACTTAGGGAAGTTGTTGAGTAAAAACCAGCGATAGCGACGAGAGGAAGAAAAAAATTAAATTATCACTTCCTGGGGGCCGGGGGCCTAAATGAAGTTTTTTCCTTATATGAGCTATACAAAAACTAAAAATCACAAATTCTGCTATTTCCCGTGTAGGTAGAAGCATGAAACTTGGGGTAGTTGTTAAGTACACTTCCACGATGGTAACAGGTAAAAACAATATTTAAATTATCACTTAATGGGGGCCGGGGGCCCAAATGTAGTTTCTTCTTATATTAAAACAGACTCATCACTAATTCTTGGATTTACCGCGTAGGTAGAAGCATGAAACCTTGGGAAATTGTCAAGTAGCCTCTTTTGACGACAAATGGCAAAAAAGAATTTTAAAATTAACACTCATGGGGGCCGGGGGCCCAAAATCGTTTTTTTTACCTTATATGGGCTATATAAACATTTGAAAATCACTAATTCTCCTATTTCCCGAGTAGGTAGAAGCATGAAACTTTGGGAAGTTGTTGAGTACACTTCCGCGATGGTAACGGGAGAAAAAGTATTTAAATTTTCACTTACTGGGGCCCAGGGGCCCAAATGTAGTTTTTTCCTAATATGAGCAATATAAAAACTGAAAATCACTAATTGTCCTATTTCCTGTGTATGAAGAAGCATGAAAGTTTGAGTAGTTGTTAAGTAACATTCTGCGATGGTAACAGGTTAAAAAATTATATAAATTATCACTTACTGGGGGCCGTGGGCCCAAATGTAGTTTTTTTCTTATATAAAAAACTGACTCATCACTAATTCTCCAATGTCTCGTGTTGGTAGCAGCATGAAACTTTGGAGAGTTGTTAAGTACACTTCCGCAATGGTAACAATCAAAACAAATGTAAAATTATCATTCACTAGGGGGCCGGGGGCCAAAATATAGTTTTTTTTTCTGATATGAGCTATATAAAACAGACTCATCATTAAATATATAACTTCCCGTGTAGGTAGGATTATCAAACTTTGGGAAGTTGTTGAGTAACCTCCCGCTATGGTAGCAGACAAAAAAAAATTAAATTATCAGCTCGATAGGATCGCGGGAAGTGTGTCATTTTTTACTTTTCGCTTTTGTTTTTCTGCGGGACTGGGACAGACAGAAAGACAAGACGGTGAAGTTAATATATGTATTATATCCATCATGATCCAGAGTGAAATCAATTGGTGTTTTGAATTTGTGTTTCGCGGATTCTCAACGTAACTGAAATACTAATTTCCGCAGCAAAGCGGGGGTTATTTTGCTAGTAATGGATATATTTGTCATTGTTTATCAAGATCGTTAATACTTGAATGGGGAATAAACTCTTATACGTTTAAGAAAAAAGTCATTTTGGGGCCCCCAGCCCTGCAGGAAAGGCCTATAGGAGTTCAATGCCCTAGAGTACTTTAATATTGGCTATCAAACTTTTATTTACAAACATTGGTTAAGATCCATCAATTTCCCCATTAGCTAACACTTAAAATAATTGTATATAGCTCATATAAGCACAAAATGACATTATGGGCCTCCGGCGCCCCATGAGAGTTAAATTTAGAAAAAAAGTGTCAGTTACCATACCGGGAGTGTACTCAAAAGTCTCTTAAAGTTTCATGATGATTGGATGAATGGTTTAGTCAGCTATAAAGGACAAACAAACAAACATACATACATACATACATACATACATACATACATACATACATACATACGTGTACATACATACATACATACATACATACATACATACATACATACATACATACATAACATACATACATACATACATACATACATACATACATACATACATACATACATACATACATACATACATGTACATACATACATACATGTACATAAATATATACATACATACATACATACATGCATACATGCATGCATACATGCATTCATACATACATTGATAGATAGATTGACATGAGGATTCCACGATAATTTCTAATTTATTATTACTCGTAAGTATTTTTTATAATCTGTTTGCCATGAATCATATAGTTTACATTTATTTGTTATTTTTCTTTGTTACTATTAACATTTGACACCTCGTGGTGGAATGACTACTCCGATTAGTTTCTCATTTTATTATTTCTTCTTGATCTTTTTGCAAGGTTTTTCTATCTTGTTCTGATATAATTATTCTATACATTATACAACAATCAGCAAATTACCTAACTTTTCTTACTTTGAGTTTCTTCCAGGCAAATCATTTACATAAATTGTGAAGAGTAGTGGGCCTAAGACAGCTCTCTGTGGAACTACTGAGTTAACCGTTATTTGTGCTGATTTAGCCCAATTAATTAATATAGTTTGCTCTCTTTTCAAAAGAAAGGATTGGATCCAATAATGTATGTGAATGTGACCCGAGATTCCAGAGAAATGGTTTTAAGTAAACTGTCGCGGTGAACAGTATCAAATGCTTTGGAGAAGTCTAGTAATATTGTATCTATTTGAATATTATTGTTTAAGTATTTTGACAGATAATCTATAATCGATTATACCAACATATTTTCCTAAACCAGCGTTGATGTGGACATAATGATTGTCTAGAGTCTAGATATATCTGTTCGGGTAGTGAAATAGGTCTATAATGACCAGGGTCTAATTTATCTTATTTTTTCAATGAGGTGCAATGAGTTAAATTAGCTAGTTTCCTATCCTGGGGAACTTTACCCCTGTTAAATACACATTTCATATAGCTTGCTCCGTTTAATGTTATGCTCTGTGGCATGGTCTGTAAAATTTTAATCAAACTATGAGTGATTATTTTCTTATTACAAAATACTTATTAAAAAAGTACAATAAAGGTCAACTTACTATCCAGAAAAGACACATTCCAGGATTGCCTGACCGTATAACTTGGCTTGTAAACCAGAGTTAGTATATTGGACTTGTGGTTTTACAGAGGTTTGATCTGTTCACAAGTGTTATGATAATGTTATTATGTATACAGATGTTGGATCTGTTCACAAGTGTTATGATAATGTTATTATGTATACAGGTGTTGGATCTGTTCACAAGTGTTATGATAATGTTATTATGTATACAGGTGTTGGATCTGTTCACAAGTGTTATGATAATGTTATTATGTATACAGGTGTTGGATCTGTTCACAAGTGTTATGATAATGTTATTATGTATACAGGTGTTGGATCTGTTCACAAGTGTTATGATAATGTTATTATGTATACAGGTGTTGGATCTGTTCACAAGTGATATGATTAAATTATTGTTAACAAACATTGTTTATTTCCTTTTATTATTCATAGAAATCATGTTATTAGTCTTGAAGCTTTAAATATTTTACGACAAGAAAAAACCATCAAAGACGAGCTATATGATAATATCATGTATTAAACAGATTGAAAAAAGGCTACATTTGAGAAGATTGTTTTTAATATCTTATTTTATTTACCCTATTCAATTAAATTAATTTAATTTAAGAAAAAATAAAACAGGACTGAAAAACTCAAATAAATGGGGGAAAAACTGCAATTATTTTAACACAAATTTAGTCAAAAACTATTGCATAATAAAAATATTATTTTTGAAATATTTATGTTTATCAACCTTTAAATTAGATTATTGCCATTTAAGTTCAGTACCTTTACATTCAAGTAAAACTTACTAGTAATCTCATTAACTGATAGATTGTTAGTCCTTCCAAAACGTGTTACGTTATAGGTTGTACTTGAAATGCCACAAATATAAGTAAAGCCGGTTGTCTCATCAGATTTCTTGACAAAAGTAAAGTGAAGGTTTCCTGTTTTAATATGAAGTTTTAAAAATATGTAATACTTTATTTAAAAATATAAACTTCAACCCATTTTTGATACATGTTGATCTCGTTGTGTGTTTTTCAGCTTAAATTTTGTAAGCCATGCTCGATAAAACATTTTCCAAATCCACACCTACTATAGGAGACTAAACTAATAAACTAATAGCTATTGAATAGACTAAAACCAGGATATTTTGAATACAACATTTTAAAATATGTAATACCTTTATTACCTTAATGATTCTCGTTTACAGTTACGATTACTTTACAAATTACTTTACTTTGATTACTCAAACATGAATTTCCATCTTTTTTCCAAAACTGTTGAAACTCTTCAATTAACGAAAAATGAGATCTTGTTAAACAATATGAAAAGAAGGTTAATGCATTAAAAAGTAAAAATACCTAAAATACCTTATGCCTACAAAATATATATAATAATCAATAATTGAAACATATGGATTGGGGTTTACCAATAAATATAAAGTATTTAAAATATCTCAAAGTCTTTTAGTCGAATCAATGCTCCAACACATTATTTATTATAAAAGAAAGTTGGCCAGTTTCCTTTGATTTGGTGTATCCAAAAATATCCTAACGATGAAAGATGTGTCAAGGAGTAAAAGACAAACAGACAAAACATTCATTTTTATCAAAATATTAATACAGATGACACTATGTAAATTAACAGTGTCAGCATATGGGGTAAAATATGCACACAAAAATACATTAGCACTCATGGACGCCGAGGGCCCATAATGTCATTTTTCTCTTATATGAGTTATATAAAAATTAGTTGAAGCGTTAGGTACTAGGTAAATTGATGGATCGTAATCAAACCTTGCATATAAAAACTTGATAGCCAATATTTAAATATACTATAGGGTACTGAACTCCTAATGTCCAATCCTTCGGGTCTTGGGTCCCAACATGTCTTTTTTTATAAACCTTTAATATTTTATTTCCCATTCAATTTGACATGATCTTGAGAAATATAGATAAATAAATCCATAATTAAATTGATTGAAATCAACAGGTGTTTTGAAATTTATATCTTGCACTGTATGGGTTTGGGGCCTTAATGTCATTGTTTGCTTAAATGAGCTATATAAAAATTAGTTGATGCTTTAGGTGTTGTGAAATTGAATGGACCTTGACCAAACTTTTTAAACAAAACTTGAAAGCCCATATTAAAACACTAAAGGGCACAGGACTACTTAAGAAAACTTTTAAAGTATTATTATATTTATCCAATCGCAATGAAACTTGGATTTTTTAAGCACGTTTTTGCAAAGTTTTCAGGCATATTTGTTTTTTGAAAGGTACCACTCATTTGTTTCATTAAATGTACTCCTTTATACTGAGATCATTGCAACGCGCGATGGGTCAGATAATACTAAAATATATACATTTTTAAGAAGTTAAATTAATTTTGTATTCTTTATTCCTGTTATCCAGATCCAAAGCAAGTTTTCCACATGCTCAAATGTCCCTGAGCTTTGTTTTGAAATCGATTTAACCCACTTCGCAAAATTTGCCATATAATAAAGTAT
This sequence comes from Ampullaceana balthica, assembly GCA_944989445.1. NCBI lineage: Eukaryota > Metazoa > Mollusca > Gastropoda > Lymnaeidae > Ampullaceana > Ampullaceana balthica. The sequence goes on from CALYLW010001738.1 coordinate 123,712, forward strand.
AAATTCTTTGTTTTTCACAATCATAGTAATCGTCGTTCTTGGCATTCGTCATGCTTCAGTTGAGTCATCGGCACGCACGCCAATTTCATCCTATATGACAATCCCTTATTTCAACTCCATGGTGATCCTAACCATGTTTTTCGTTGCTTGAGTCCTCTCATTAACTTTCTTAGAACTCATGTTGAGTGAATTTACTAAAACAAAATTAAGAGAAAAAAAAACAAAAAACACGTGACAAATTAGAGTTAGTGTGCGAATGTATGGTAGCAACAGCAGTACTAACACACTAAGGTATTGCGCGGTATGCTGTGATTCGTACAAGTTACGCATGCCTGACGTGTCATTTTGACTCATAGTGTCCGTACATAAATGACGTCACGCACGTAGGGGGAGGGGGTCACACATTTGTGACAATGCGTGACGAGGGGGGATGTTTAAGAACTGTGACGTAACATTGAAATAAAAGTTCCACGTAAATAATTCATTGCTTACAAGTTATGTAATGACGTTTTAAAGGGCTTCACGCGTGTTACGATATTAAAGTGCAGCCTCACACTAAATACATACTTAAATTATAATAAAGTTATATGAAGCAAAACATGCTTATTTTAAATTAAGAAATACTTTTATATTGGCACTTTGCTATAAATAAATGGGTTTTGATTGAAATTTGGGCACGCGACCCCCAAAAAGTTCACCATCACTGGTCTAGGGCAGTGATGGCAAACCTTTCGGTTCCGTGTGCCCGAAATTCAATTAAAACCTACTTATATATAGCGAAGTACCAACAAAAAGTGCCTGCAAAGTGGTTGAACTAAGGAAATTATATTTAAGTCGCGTGCTGGCTGATGAGGCTCTGCGTGCCGTCTGTGGCACGCGTGGCATAGGATCGCCATAACTGGTCTAGGGAGGGTGTGTGTTTTGTTACAATGATCTGGCAGAAATGTGTTTCCAAATGTTCACCAGCGTCAAACAGGATCCTACATCTGCGAACGCAGAAAGGTCTCGGTTCTTAACGTCTTATTATGTCATATGAGCCATAACTTAGTTGTGGGTGTGGGTGGGTGTTGGTTTGTGAAACGTCTGGTCTTATTAGTGGCCACCCATCCGTAAACAGCTAAATGTTTTCATATCCTTCGGTTTCAGGCTAGGGAGAAATGTTCATTAGTTATGGGAGTGGGCAGGATACAATTCTAGTTACTAAAAACAGACAACACCCTTCCCACACACACAAACACACGCACACCCTCACAAGCTCTCAAGCACACGCTATGGTATAAAAAAGAGCCGATCAAAATTAATGAAGTGTTCTTGTATTTATCAAAATATAAATGTGGTCTCAGCCTATCATATTTTACATTCAAATATTACTTGCTCTTATAGCGTTTCTTTTTAGTCTGTATGCATTTAAGATTTCATTTGCTGTGGCTTGTGTTTGTAAAGATGTCATTTGCTGTGGCTTGTGTTTGTAAAGATGTCATTTGCTGTGGGTTGTGTTTGTAAAGATGTCATTTGTTGTGACCTGTGTTTGTAAGGATGTCGTTTGTTGTGGCTTGTGTTTGTAAAGATGTCGTTTGTTGTGGCTTGTGTTTGTAAAGATGTCATTTGCCGTGGCCTGTGTTTGTAAAGATGTCGTTTGTTGTGGCTTGTGTTTGTAAAGATGTCGTTTGTTGTGGCTTGTGTTTGTAAAGATGTCGTTTGTTGTGGCTTGTGTTTGTAAAGATGTCATTTGCTGTGGCCTGTGTTTGTAAAGATGTCGTTTGCTGTGGCTTGTGTTTGAAAATATTTTATTTACTGTGGCTTGTGCTTGTAAAGATGTCATTTGTTACGGCTCGCGTTCATGGATATGTTATTTACTTTTGCTTGTGTTTGTAAATATGGCATTAGCTGGGGCTTGTGTTCGTGAAGATGGGTTTATTTTTCTCTGTGACTTGTCTTTGTATCTGGAGACTACAGACTTCAAAACTGGAAAACCTAAATGGCTCAATATAGATTTGTATCGACAGACAGAGCGGGTCTCAATGGAGATACTCTCTAACTCTACTTATACACTTCCACTGTTGAAGTGCCATGTAACACCCCACAAAACTTCACTGTCAACGCCTACAGTGTACCTTACTCTGCTACTGTAAACCGACATGAAGCATTACGTTAAAAAGTATACAACTTAATTTTTGTTTAAAAAGTATGTAATTTTTTATAATTTGGGGAAAAAGGGGGGGGGGTATTTTTGGATAACAAAGGACAATATTGTAAAAAGAAAATTAACATAACTTTAAACCGTTTTTTTTTGCGCATTAAAGTGAAGCTCTTAAACCAGAGGGCCACTTAATAGTTGATGTTTCTTCTTTTAAATCGGTGCCTGGATACCATTGTATTATCAATGATTCATGTTATTTAGACATTTGAGTTAGATATTATTTGCGTAACAAGTACACATGAGGGCATTTGTTAAGGTTTAGTCGTCCGAACCAAAATAATTATTGTGAGGGATGGGAAAAAACAAAAAACCCAACAAAATAAATTCCAAGAAACGTTACAGTTACAGTTACATATATTAAGTTCACGGGATTTGGCAATGTGCCGAGGAGTGTTGTATTTGTGTGTGCAGGTCATTTTTACGACCAGGAAGAAGAAGACGGGGTTGGGGTACTGGTGGAAGAGGGGGTGCCATAAGAATTTTTTTTTCCTTTTTGTCACAATGAAGCAAAAAACAACGGATTCTATCAAAAAGGATGAAGGCACGTGCCAATCATGTGGCAAGGAAAGGAATTGCGTAGTGTTCCCAGAAACAGTAAATGTTAAGATCTAAGGAACTTACAAGAGTTGTTTGACAGGCTGTTGCGACAGTATAGATTTCGGGCTAGCAAAGCTATAAGGGATAAGCAGCATGTGCATTAAAAAGCCCACGTATTAGATTAACAAAAAGGATGAGGCTAGAAAATAGATTTGCATGGATTATATCCTAAAACATATTATATAAATTAGGGCTGCGGAAATTAACGATTAATTAAGCAATTAATCGTTAAAATTTTTAATTTTTATAAATAACTTATATTTTTGTTAGTTACATACTTTGCCCTCGTTTTATTATTATTTATTTAGAAGTTCATAGGTAAACAACGAGGTTTTTCTTCCTTATTTCTTGCATATCAGAACGAATTTGCTGTGTTATGTCACACAATTTGGGAGCCATGGAATTACGGCGACTTAACCGATTTCGCGAAACAGTGAATGGCAACAGATGGGATCTATATAAATGTTATTAAAATATAATAACATAATTAGTAAATTGGAAACAAAAATATTCGACAAATTTTATTAAATTGTAATTGAATTTTAATTGATTAAATTAATTTTAATCGATTAACATTTTCAGCAATTAAAAAATAAACTAATCGTAAATTTCCGCAGCCGTAATATATATATATATATATATATATATATATATATATATATATATATATATATATATATATAACATATGAGTTATTAAAATCACAAATATGAAAAAATAAAAAAATACACAAAATAAATTGTATAAAAATCTTCATATTAAAATAAACCAGATCTGTACCTACCTAACCGATCAACGTATAACCGACCACCGTCAGTATCAACCTGTTTGCTTTGCTGATCGTTGTACCAGTTAAAAGATACGTCGTTTCCAACAACTTCACCTCTGTTGGAACATTCCAAGTACACATATGAATACTCATCTGCAGCTTTAGACGATGGAGTTGTGTCTGTGAAGCGATCCACGCCTGTCAAGGATATTTGTAATAATTCCAATAAAGATTAATTTTTTTACAAAAATCCTATTTAATTATAAAGTTTACTGCTCAAACTGAGTAAAATTATGTTTAAATATCATTAATAGGTTAAAGACAAATATAAAAAAAATGTTATTAACGCTTGTGTCAAAATAGCTATATTAAAACTTTACGGTTTCATGGATTTATTGTGAAAAGAATATAGAACATTGACCAAGTAATGAAGAAATACAAAATAATATATTTATAGACAGTGTTCTAATTTTGCATCAACAACGACTTCTCTCCCAAAGCTGCCACTGATAAAGATATCTCCATTAAAGATTAAGTCCTGTACCACTAAACTTCCTATTTATTTTTATCTTAAAACACACAAGGCAAAGATAATTAAAAAGTTGCATTCAATATTTAAAGATAGTAAAGTCATTCAAATGCGTAACTACAAAACAAACAATAGAAAGCTAACTAGATATAGATCGGCATTTCGGCAACTCAGAGGTTAATCCCAACCCGAACAGTATTATATGAGGAGGTCAAGTTCTGCGTTTGCTCTATGACATTGAGCGGGATGTATTTTTTAAGACAAGTAAACTTTCTAGTGTTTCTGAAAATTTTTACTACGCTGTGTTTTCTTCTTCCTAACGCGCGAAAAAACTATTTCACACTGAGTACATGCTGTGTGGACTTGTTAGTATTCCACACATAACTTGTGCCAGGGGACGAACATGAAAGTTCTTAATATTTCACTTCTGAGTTGTCCAAATTAAGACCAGGTCTTATCAATCCTGTCATGTATACAATTAGCGCTGTCAGACAACTGATACAAGTTGACTTCTTTATGTATGATGTCAGCTGTGGGATACCAAATTTGTGGGATCAGACTAGGGAAACTCTGAAAGACAAATATGTAGTTGTCTTCTTGTTGAAATTAACAAACTCTTCATCTTGGAGCAGTTGATCCTTCCATGGATGAGTTTGCAATTTGTCATCCATCAAAATGATCAAACACGTTTTATAACCATACAGAAGATCACTCCGATTCGCTCTTCTCGAAGACGATCTTTGGCTTATCTGTTATGAAAAAACTAGCAGAAGACAGAACTTGCTGCTTCGTAAATAAGTATATCTTTCATAGCCTCTGAAATATGATGGTCCTTCCTGTATGTGGATGGGGAAAACGACTACTTGTAAATCAATGTTTTATGATTTAATTTTAATACTTTGATAGAGTTTTACTTTAAGGACATGCAGTTATTTGTAAAGAAATCATGTGAAAACATTAAGTCACGTGACTTACGGATCTGATACACCGATACTGGTGGTGAAAAACTGGCAGCGGTGATTCTAACACCACCCTGGGAGGTGAAGACAGTGCTGGCCACACACATGTAGACACCCTCTTCTCTCTTGGTGAAATCAGTGAAGGTCAGGTCACCAGTTGTTGGGTCATAGTTCACGTACACATTGGGGACAATCGGTGATGTACCTTTAAGCCATTTGTAACTAGGTGAAACAAAAGTATAAAATAAAATACATCTCTCGTAAATATAATTACCTTTTGTCCTTTTGTATAATATATGAAAAAAAATAATTCAACATAGACACGGAAGAACTTATGTTGGGGCTCACTGCTCACTTATTATTTTTTGTATGCAAATCATGTAGAATGAATTTTTTTATCATTTAATTGCTTTTGTTTATCAATATATTTTGTATTGAATCTTGATTTCATTTTTTAAAATAATTTGTTTGATGCAGAAAAAGGTTGATTTTACAATGATCAAACAAATACATGTGGTTTCGATCCCTAATTGTAATAAACATGTCCTGTAAAATATTATAAACAACAAGAAATCTATCTATTTCACTGTATAAATGATTTCCATAAAGAATTAAGTACACTTCAAAATTACGGTTAATTAAAACTTAAGTACTAGACCACTACAATTAAACTTACGTTGGACTCTCAGGTTTACTTTCAGCTTTACATTTGACTACAAAATTGCTGTTGGAAGTAGTATACAAGTCAACGGCTTTTGAAGGTTCAATAATGTTTGGTGGCATACGAACTGAAATTAATTTTAAAAAAAACACTTTTATTTAAATTAAGAAATTCATAATTACATAAAAAAATAAAGTATCAAAACTTACAATAATGTTTTGGTCTTTTCAGAAGTGTTCAAATACAGTTGTTTGAAATCAGTACACATTTCTTTATGTGGATTTCTTCGCGGCATCATTTATAAAGTCATAAGATAAGCCTCTTTAATCTTAGTTTCAAATTCGTGTATCTTTGTTGTTATCATAGCTAAAGCTAAGACTTGGTATACTAATAGCACTGATGCATACATAATGTACATATAAACAAACAAATCAACATGTAGCCACAGCCAATATAAAATATTGCGTTGCAGTAAATGTGCAAATTAAAGAAATCGTCTTACAGTAGTCTCAATACAACTGTTAAAAGATATTGTAATTCACCAACCTTCAGCATGAATGTAGGAAATTGTACTTAATACCAACGCTATTGAAAATAACCAAACCATCTTCGTGGCGTTGTGTATTTGTAGAAAGGTGTTGTCACAAGTTACAATCTACAAAAAAAATAAAGATTCTATTGCTTTATAAATATATTTTTGACATCTTAATTTCATATCTAAATATGTTCAATCAGGATTGCCCTGTAGAGCCAACCTAAGAAATTTTAATTTGCTTTTATTTAAATTTTATTCGTCATCTCTATTTTACTGAGCTTGAATATTAATAAAAAAATGTGTATCTCTCAAATTGCATAAGGTTTACGCTCAGACAAATATCAGATATTTGCAAATGTAAGCCTAAGCCAAGATATGGTTGCCGATCGGGTCTGTGAGATGGCCACTGATGTAAAGACACAGGTGATCGAAAAAAGGCAAAGACTGTGTTGCTTTTCCCTTTTCTGTCGATGAACGTAATGACAGGACTGGTATGGCCTCAGTGAGCCATCTTCAGAGAGAATTGCAATTTATATATTACAGACGAAGTAATCTGCATATGAAATCCATTCATGAGGCAACGACAGAAAAAGTTGTTTTTGACAACTTATGTTAAAGTATCATCAACTTGTTGGACTTACAACATATGGAGCATCTGCGTTGTGCGGAGAAAAAAAAATATTTTTTTAGGGTGTTGCGTCCTGGGTTTCTGGATAAATAAGACAAAGTCTTGACTCTTCCAGATATATGCTATCCAAGTCTTTGTTTACATCAGCAATACAATTACAATTTCAACATGAATTCGGGTACATAAACGTAGTTCTACTACAACTTCTGAGTCCATCTCTACGTGTACACACTACTGCCTGTCGTAGTCCTAGTTACTATAGCTCCATGATATATCTGTGATGTAAAGTCATCACTAGTGTTCTTTATAGAGTTCTCTAATGTTTCTGATAATCTCTGGTGTTTTTCATCCCACACCACACTATATATAGCCCGTCCAACTTACTGCATTATCATGAGTGACACAAAATTCCAATTACTATGCATAGGTGAACTATGTAAAAGTAACTACTTGACAGATTCGACAGAGCGAGGAAACTGGACTTATATTTTACCTGTCATGTCCGTGAGAATGGTAGAAGAGATTTATGATACAATACTATTTTTTTGTGTATTACTGGTTTTAAAACTATACGAAAATTGTTTTCCTTTCAAAAGTAACACATCGACGAATGATGATGAGTCCAAGAATCCAATAATAATAATAATAAATAAATAATAAATTGGTAATTTTTATAGCGCTGTTTCCTAGCAAGGAGCGGGCTAACAACGCATTACATGGAGATAACATACATACAGTAATTTAAATATACATTCTTTTCATAATAACCACATAAATAACAGTACAATACACATAATTCATTAAAAAGAAATGGTGTTTCTTTAATTTTGAAAATAAATTTTGAAAAGATGCGTCTTAAGTGCAGTCTTGAAGGACTTGGTAGATGAAATACTCAGGATGTGTAATGGTAGAGAATTCCGTTTTTCGGCAGCACAAAAAGAGAAAGACCTTTCGCCAAATGTTTTAGTTCGTGTCTTAGGAACACAGAGAATGCGCGTGCCTGCAGAAGAGCGTAGCTGACGACTTGGTGAGTAGACCGACATAAGCTCAGTAAGATAGGAAGGGCATGAGTCAGAAAAGAAGTTGTGACAGAGAGCGGCCAGTTTGCAATCAATTCGCGCTTGTATAGGTAGCCAATGAAGTGAGTAAAGTAGCAGAGTAACATGGTCATGTTTTTTTTTGCCTTTAGAACAAATCAGGCAGCTGCATTTTGAACTTTCTGTAGTTTTTCAATGCATTGTTTTGGTGCACTTGACAGAAGAGAATTGCAGTAATCCATGGGAGCTAGTATAAGAGCACAGACTAGAGTTTTTGTGGCACTAACTGTTAAGTAATGATGGATTGAACTGATCTGACGACTGGCAATGTAGGAAGAGCGGCAGATGTGATTGATGAAGCTGTTGGTAGACATACATATACACAATATACATTAACTAATAGCCCGATCTACGATTTATCTAATTACCATATCTAGATTTTGTCTAAATACCAAATTTACACATTTAATAAATAAATTTATTTGTTTGTTAATTTATCAAAATATAGTGGCCTTCGAAAATATACAAGCTCTCAAAGTACGCCAAGTTATGCAGCGTCCTATTGCCGCAATCTGTATGTTACCCAAATACACAAATCTATGTGTTTTAGCTTAACAATGGATCACGTCAGTAAATGAATTATATTTGATGTGTGTGTGCCATCATCATTTCATTTGTAAAAGTATGCCTTCTTACATTTTAATTAATAATCGTATTTTACTTTTATGTCTAATAAGAAAATCTACTTTGGGCTCGGTCGACAAAAAAGTATAACTAAGTTGCTAACTATTTTGAGTCTGCTGTTTGAGTTTAACTTTGTTATATATTTTATCATTAAACCCCAAAGCACTAGATAATAGAAGAACAAATAGAAAAAGTAGGAACAATAAATACGGCAAATTAATTCTAAATTGGAAATACAACACAAAAATTATCTAATACATTTTCAGATAGACTTATGGATAAACACTTTTTTTTTAAATTACGTATTAAAGAACAAACACATATAATTCCTGTTATTCCCACCCGGAACTCGGGCGTGGAATTAGTTGCCTGAGGAAACCAGACGAAACCAGCAGTCAGTCAACATTTATAAATCTTATAAAAATGCGAGACTGGATATAAACCATGGATAATTTTAGGATGTAATGATCTTCTGTATAGAAGGAGCGCCTGCAAGGGATAAGATAAGATAATTATATGGCTCAATCTTTATTTCATATTGATAAGATTAACCGAGGCTAAACAATTTAAGTTTAATTTATATGGCTCAATCTTTATTTCATATTGATAAGATTAACCGAGGCCAAACAATTTAAGTTTAACTTATATGGCTCAATCTTTATTTCATAGTGATAAGATTAACCGAGGCCAAACAATTTAAGTTTAATAAATGAGATAATTAAACAGTAGTTAACTTACCATTATTATAATTTAGATTTTTCGAACAATCAAATAATATCCAAGAATAGTATTTTAATTAAAATATTTCTGAAATACTTTTTCAGGTAGCCTGTATTGTCAATCCGATTCAGTGGGACTTATCGTCCAAATATATATTCTATGTTGGGAAAACAGGGTGTGTGTAGGCCTGACAAGACGACACAAAACCAAGAACGTTTCTGCAAAAAGCCTTCTGCAACGAACACATAGACACAAACAAATATTTCTAATAAAAAAAGAAAAAAAAACAACTTAGCTGCGTTGTATTCCAAAGCCAAAAAGAGAAAATAGGTAATCTACTTCCTACCTGCTTTGAGCCTAGTGATATTGTGATCTAGGTCCTTGAGAGACTAGACCCCCAATGGCCCTACAACGACTCAATGCTAATAGCTGTCGTGAAAAATTTGATTTTTTTTAAAGTCTAAAAGAAAAAATCAAATCTTGAGGTTTGCAGATATGTTCTAAAAGTCCTTATTTTAAACGTCAAATCATTAGTTTTGCAGAAATTAATTATGAATTTTACCAAACCTTTTTACAATGGACGAATTATTCTTTAATTCATCATTTCGAGTTTAATAAATTATTATAATTTAAAATACTACTGTCTAGTTAACAGGTAGGCAACTCTTCCGCTCAGTCTCATTCAAACTGCGGCCCGTAACTTGATAAATTCACTGACGTCGATGTATCCAGCAGATTTGAAAAAGATCATATTTGGTTGTGGTAAAAATGAATGTTGAAACCACCCCCCCACACATAAAATCAAAACCTAACAGAGTCCCTTTACACTTCCTTAAACTAAAATCAGATATAAAATGATTATAGCGTGTGAAGTGAATAATTACGCTCAGATAAATCTAGAGGAAGACTGTGATTACTAAAATATAATGTGTGTCAATGGTTATCATTACGACACACGGCACCCGGTAGATCCCAACGGCTGCAATAAAAGTGTGCTTGAAAGGGGAGACTATCTTTTTCTCCAACACCATTGAAAAATAAAATGTTTATATATATTTTTTTTTAAAAGGGACACGCTTTTATTTACATACAGAAAGTGCACTATTCTTTTGCATATAGATAAATATTTCTAATTAATACCATAGTAGCATGTATATGAATTATGATCAAAGTTTTGAAACTTTTAATGTTTATGAATATTCATACAAATGTGTATTTATGTTTCGCAGCCTTGTACATGATAGAGAATTGTGATGAGCGCCCAACGCTTTTATGTGCAGTTGATAGGTTCAGTCATTTCACCTGTTATCATAGAACATTTTTATTATCTTCTTTTTAGTGCACTGTCTATATGTAAATAAAAGCGTGTCCTTTTTAAAAAAAATGTTTTTTAAATATTTTATTTTCTACTTTTTAGTATCAACATTTTTTAAATCAATTTTTCGACATAATCAATTCAATTAGTCAAGCTTCGTTGTCTATAACTTAAATGTGATGGAGGTAAAAAGATAGATTATTAATTTACAAATTTATGAATTTAAAAAAAAACAGTTTCCCCAACAGAAAATTGAACCCCAGTACCTCCATGTCGAAAATCCAGTACGCTAAGAATTCGGCCAACTAGGCTACACAAATTCCAGTTGTTCCTCTTGAATAATCATGTCAATTTAGATTTAGTTTCGTATTACTGAGCTGTTTAACACATGGAATGTGGTCATCGATGGCTGGTGGTGAACTCCGGTGACATACACGAGGAAAGTCAAGAATATCACGGATACAAATTATATATACAGATAAACTAAACATGCATTTATTTAATAACGGTTCATTCGATCGATCGGAAATTTTGAAAAAATGCATTGTCATCCAAGATCTCGCTGTGATAAAATTTTGAGATCTCTAGCACCATCAGAAATGGTTTTATTTTACGTTACAAGATTTGACGGATACAACATACAGTGAGACTTACATAAAAGCGTGTAATAAGCAATAATACTAGAGCTGGTAACGATTATCTTATCTTATCCTATCTATACAGACGCTCCTTCTATGCAGAAGATAGGTGCGTCCACAGACCATGACAGATGATCTGTTGGCACGTGATACAGCATTCACAGGCCACGGCTTTGTGGGTTCCACGCATTACCCAGCCGCCTAACTACATGTAGTGTTAGGTACCCATTCGGAGCGGGGTGACTCAGGGACGCCCTAGGCCCCGGGAACAAACCCTTGCCTTCACATGGATTCGAACCCGTGACCATCGGTAGGACAGTCCAGTGCGCTGCCACTCGACCAACATATTTTGAAATATGAACGATTGATTTCATGAATTAATCGTTTATTTCGATTAAAGCCAAAAATTAACATTTATGACGTCATTAAACTGAATATCTCAAGGGAAGTAACGAAAACAAGTAATTGACATTTTTTGTTTTATTGAGTCATTTCCCCTGTCTAATATGTTTGTGCTGAAGGTGGCACCTCAGCGATGTATTTGTTCCCCTCAAAGCGAAATGTTTACGGCAGTGAACACAGTACACTTTTTCACCATCTTCTTTTTTGCCATCCACAGTAAGCTTAAAAAATCAAAATGTTTGCTCAACTTTTTGTTAAAATTATTCTTAAATTTAACTATGCTGAAGCTGTCATTAGTCGCCATTTTTTTGTTTACATCTACACGTCTACAAAAGTTAACAAAGTATAATAATACGCGGGAGAAGTTTGTACATTAAAAAATATATAAATTATTTTTAATTATTAATAATTAATTATGTTTTTAATATGCAAAGTGGTCGCATACCCAAGGATGTGCTTTACAGCAAGCTGGCGACAGGGAAAAGGTCGGTTGGTCGGCCATGTCTCAGATACGTGGAGATATGCAAGAGAGACGTGAAAGTAGCCAACATTGATATACAAAACTGGGAAAACCTGGCAGAGGATAGGTCCATGTGGCGGGCTATAGTTAAAGAAGGATCACTAAGAGCAGAAGAGCAAACTAAGGCAGAAGCAGTCGGGAAAAGAGCGAGGAGAAAGGCATGGCAAAACACTGCCCCACTGCTTTCGTGTGTGTGTCATGCAGAAGAGACTGCCACTCAAGGATTGGTCTCATCAGCCACACCAAGAGCTGAAAATAATAAAGATAAATCTATCGTCTTTCGTAGACGGACAGATGCCATACATGTTTTTAATAAATTGAAGAAAAAATAAATATTTTCGTAAATATTTATCGAATTTTTATTGACTAAATTAATTTAATCTATATTTAATGGATACAATTTTTGACGATAAATCGAGAAATTTATCGTTAATTTCCGCAGCCCTAAATAATACCATGCTTAGTTTCCGGGAAAAATATAAGTCATTCATGTGTCGATAGATGTCTTTAGTCACATCGTCTTGTATTATCACAGACGTTTAGTTACCGCGCAAAACTTTAATGCACTAAACGAATCACCATTTCTAAAATTAAGTGAAAATCTCATTAAGAAAGCTAAAAAAAAACACCAACATAACATTGCAACTAAATGACAAGCGTATAATAAAAAAGATGCATTAATTTCTAATATATATATATATATATATATATATATATATATATATATATATATATATACACACACATATATTTAAATTCTTTCATTTTTAATTTTTGTATGTTATACAAATTACAAAATGTTTGTTTAAAAATAGGAGTTATAAGATTTGCATATCTTATGCAGCGACAATAATATAATTTTGTATCGATTTTTTTAATATATAAAAATCGACCATAATTTGATGTACACGTTTGTAAAATACAAGATACGCAATCGAAATGTGTGATCAAGACAATATATAAAAGCCTTATTTATAGACTGTAAGACGTTTGTAAAGCAAATTTTCCACATAAGCCCCCTCTTTGACGTTCTAAACTGTTTAACGTAAATAGCAAACCTGTTTTAATATTTTTATTATAGTTATATTTTATTGTATTTTTGTTTGTTAGTTTTTGCTGGTTTAATTCCTCTTTTCTGTTGTTATTGTCGAAATAAATTAATACAGGAGTCTGCAATTATCTGAGTTATAATTCGTTGGTGTTCACCTGATCGTCTTATTTTTTGGGTATTATAACTTACTAGCTGACCCGCGGCGTAGCATACGCCGCTAATGATTTAGTGACGGGTGAAGACTTCCTGAAAGACACAGTTGTCAAAATGGGGTGAATTTGGGCAAACGACTGTGAGTGAATGAAAATAAGGAACTCTGGAGAGACCCGCGGCGTATCACCCGTATAAAATGACGGAAGTGTTCAGCTGAAATCTATTTATTTTCGAAAAATGCACTTTTGTAGGGCGCCTATGGCGCCCACCTTTTTCAAAATCCCAACTAACTTGTTCTTGTTTGATCAATACTAAATATTAAACTTTCTGAAATGTACACAAAGTATTTTATAACTTTTTACATTGTTCCCTTTTTACTAAATTAAAATATCAGTGAAAACAATGACGTCATATAATTTTTTTTTACAGCGCATATTTAATTTGCACACCTTTTGATGCATTGGTGGGGTAATTTGGTGCACTGCTTTCTAAAATTAGTATCTGTTGAACATACTTGCAGCTTGTCTCGAAGGGTCCGACCACGAAGAGAATTATATATATATATATATATATATATATATATATATATATATATATATAAATATATATATTAATAAACAATTTAATAGCCCAAGTCACAGGTTGGTTGGAGTATGCATCCGTAACTCTTTGACGTCATTTTTTGAGCTTATATTTAAGTATATATATATACAAGGCGCGCATCAAGAGGAGTGCAAAATAATTATAAATTAAAACATTCTGACCGTAAAAAAAAATTATATGACGTCATTGTTTTAGCCTATATTTTAATTTTGGAAAAGAGAGCGATGTAAAAAGAGGATATGAGGATTTATAATTATAAAATACTTTGTGTACATTTCAGGAAGATTAATATTTCGTATTTAACAAAAAAGGATAAGTTACTTGGGCTTTTGACAAACAAAAAAAAAGTGGTCGCCGTAGGCGCCCTACAACCCCTAGTTAATTAATAAACATCAACATTATAAAATAAATATATTGCTTACTATTTATAAGATGCCCAAAAAGCAGTGTGAGAACCATCAACATGATTCACATTTTCACTTTATGGTTTATTTTTAAATATACTTTAAAAAATAGAAAAACAATTTCTGACACTAGATTGTGTATGTCAGGCGTCTATCACAACAGACATACAAATATATACAATTTGCAAAAAAAATAGTTTTTGGTAATAAACTGATGAACATCAATCTTTTTTTTAAAACAATCATTCGATCACGACCACGCCACTTCCGAAGATCAATAATGCGTAGCCTCTCCAGTAGTTAAATCATTAAACCTTGAAACACTAGAGGATAGAAGAAACAAGAGCAAAGTAGTAATCATACATTAAGCTATTAATTCTAATTTAGAAATACAACACAAAGATAACTTAATACAACCCTCAGATAGACATAAGGATAAAAACACCTTTCTTATTCCGTATGCAAGAACAAACACATACAAGTTTTCCTTCTTCCCGTCCGGAATTCGGGCGTGGAATGGGTTGCCTGAAGAATCCAGGAAGACCAACACTTTAACAACATTTAAATCTATAATAAAAAGCAGGACTAAACACAAACCATAGATAAGCGTAGGACGCAATAATCTTCTGTATAGAAGGAGCGTCTATAAACAGATAAGATAAGATATTTTCATTAAAAAAATTTTAGCGCAAAATATAATGTAGGCGAAATATGACAGTAGTTAACTTATCCTACGGTTTAAAGGGATATAATTATAATTTAAGTTAAGTTAAGTTGGATAAAATGAACAAAAAAACTTTTTAAATAAAACAAACCCGTAAAAACAAAGTTTTTGACTATAAATCCCTTATGTATGAGACATAACTAACAGTATTGATTATTTTCAAACATTTACAGACTGAATCTGTCTTAACTCAAGTTTGCTTCATAACCCTAGGGGGGAAGGGTGGGTGGGAGGGGGAGAGGGGAAAAGTCTGGTCACTGATTCGCTTGACCGAGCTCAGAGTGACACGTAAAATGTAAACAAAAGCGCCCCGTCGCTTCGTTGGGTCGCCTCAATGCGTCAGCTCAAAATTTCACGTGGGAAAATAACAATAACAAACCGTGAATTTTAATTACATACCTTATATAAAGATGAACTAAAAATGCATTAATTTAATTACGATACGTTCGATCGATCTGAAATTTTGATACAATGCATTGTTAAGTCAGACGGGTCAGTGTGCCAAATTTCAGCTCGATCGGATCACGGGAAGTGGGTCATTTTTTACTTCTACTTTTCCGCCCGCCCAAGACAGAGAGAGAGAGAGAAAGAGACGGCCGCGAAGTTAATATAAGGGATTTAAAAATGACACACCCCGGGATTATGAAGCAAACTTGAGTTAAGACAGATTCAGTCTGTAAATGTTTGAAAATAATTAATCAATACTGTTAGTTAAGTCTCATATATAAGGGATTTATAGTCAAAAACTTTGTTTTTACGGGTTTGTTTTATTAAATCCCTTATATTAACTTCGCGGCCGTCTCTGTCTCTCTCTCTCTCTGTCTTGGGCGGGCGGAAAATTAGAAGTAAAAAATGACCCACTTCCCATGATGGGATCGAGCTGAAATTTGGCACACTGACCCGTCTGACCTAACAATGCAACGTATCAAAATTTCAGATCGATCGAACGTATCGTAATAAAATTAATGCATTTTTAGTTTATCCTTATATGAGGTATGTAATTAAAATTCACGGTTTGTTATTGTTTTTTTCCCACGTGAAATTTTGAGCTGACGCATTGAGGCGACCCAACGAAGCGACGGGGCGCTTTTGTTTACATTTTACGTGTCACTCTGAGCTCGGTCAAGCGAATCGGTGACCAGACTTTTCCCCTCCCCCCCCCTCCCACCCACACCCCCCCACCCCTAGGGTTATGAAGCAAATTTGAGTTAAGACAGATTCAGTCTGTCAATGTTTGAAAATAATCAATACTGTTAGTTATGTCTCATATATAAGGGATTTATAGTCAAAAACTTTGTTTTTACGGGTTTGTTTTATTAAATCACTTATATTAACTTCACCGCCGGTCATCTCATCATCTCATGGGCGGGCGGAAAAACAAAAGTCAAAAATGACCCACTTTCCGTGATCCGATCGAGCTGAAATTTAGCACACTGACCCGTCTGACCTAACAATGCATCGTATCAAAATTTGAGATCGATCGAACGTACCGTAATTAAATTAATGCATTTTTAGTTTATCCTTATATGAGGTATGTAATTCAAATTCACGGTTTTGTTATTGTTTTTTTCTTCCACTTCCACGTGAGTTTGAGTTGACGCCGACCGTCGTGCCGACACCCCCTCACGTCCCACCCCCATTTATTAAAGACAAGGGACATCACTCGGTGTCAGTCTGTCAATGTTTGTAGCGTTTGAAAATAATCTATACTGTTAGTTATGTCTCATATATAAGAGATTTATAGTCAAAAACTTTGTTTTTACGGATTTGTTTTTTAAATCCATTATTTTAACTTCGCGGCCGTCTCTGTCTGTCGTCATCTCATCATCTCATCATCTCATGGGCGGGCGGGCGGGCGGCAAAACAAAAGTCCAAAATGACCCACTTCCCGTGATCCGATCGAGCTGAAATTCGGCACACGGGCCCGTCTAACCTAACAATGCCTCGTTTGAAAATTTCAGATCGATCGAACGTACCGTAATTAAATTAATGCATTTTTAGTTTATCCTTATATGAGGTATGTAATTCAAATTCACGGTTTGTTATTGTTCTTTTGCACGTGCATTAATTTAATTACGGTACGTTCGATCGATCTGAAATTTTGATACGATGCATTGTTAGGTCGGGCGGAAAAAACAAAAGTAAAAGAAAACAAACCCGTAAAAACAAAGTTTTCTACTATAAATCCCTTATATTTTAGTCATAATTAAAAGTATTGATTATGTTTCAACGCCACAAATATTTACTGACTGACAACGAGTGATGTCCCCTGTCTTTTAACGGGGGATGGGTCGTGACGATATGTTGGCACGACGGTCGACGTCTAAGCGTCAACTCAAACTCACGTGGAAAAAAACAATTACAAACCGTGAATTTGAATTACATACGTTATATAAGGAAAAACTAAAAATGCATTAATTTTATTACGGTACGTTTGATCAATCTGAAATTTTGATACGATGCATTGTTAGTTTAGACGGGCCCGTGTGCCAAATTTCAGCTTGATCGGATCACGGGAAGTGGGTCCTTTTTGACTTTTGTTTTTCCGCCCGCCCGCCCGCCCGCCCTTGAGATGACGACAGACAGAGAGACAGAGAGACAGAGAGAGACGGCGGTGAAGTTAATATAAGGGATTTAATAATTTAAAACTTGTAAGTTCAAGTACTTCGATTTAATATGACTAAAAACGTGGGAAGGGCGCTTATGAGGTTTAACATATGCGGTTCACTCATTCTCTCACTTATAGATCTCTCTTTTGCCTTCTAAATTAGAAATCTTTAATTTTTATACCAAACACCCACCCCACGTTTTTAGTTCTTGAAGGTTCAATAATGTTAGGCGGCAATCGGACTGGAATACAAAAAACAAATGGTTACACTACCTGTATTTAAATTAATGAATTCATAATTACGGTAAAAGTATAGTTGAATTTTTTTGAACAATTTTTAGTCTTTTCAGATATTTTCCAGTGTAGATATTTGAAATAAGCCAATTTCACTTTTTATGTGGATTTATTCAAATAAACTATACTCTGGCACTCAAAAAGCTACTTTTATCTTAATTTCAAATTCATGCATGATGGGTGTTAACAGAATTAAAGCTAAAGCTTGGTGTAGTAAATAGCACTGATGCATACAAATATTTATATGACCAAACAAAACATGTTTTTTTATCCACAGCAAAGATGAAAAATTGCATTTCAGTAAATGTGCAAATTAAATCAATCGTCTTTCAGTGGTTTCAATGCAACTGTTACAAAATATTGTAATTCACCAACCTTCAGCATGACTGTAGGATATGGTACTTAAAAGCAGCAATATTGAAAATAGCCACACCATCTTGGTGAAGTTGTGTGTTTGAAGACAGCTTCTGTCAAAAGTTACAATCTACAAAAGATAAAGACATTTTTGATGCTATGTGAAATTGAAATTGCTTTAAAAATGTCTTGTTTTTTCGGTCTTTACTTATTAAATATTAAAACTTTGGCACTTTGTTAGGGGCGGAAAATTTCTCGTCAGTACAAGGAAAATTATTTAAAGAAAGTGGACCTTTCTATCAAAATAAAATAACTACCAAATAAGGAATTGATAAAACAAATATCAAAACTATCCTAAAATATATAAACGCGTCAACTGCTTAAACTTCAAACTCCATAATGAAATACAAATTATTCTGATACTTGTGCTACTGAACTAAGACTCCAAGAGGCTTAAGTAGTATGATGATGTGACAATGATGTGCTGTTGACGTTTATTGATTCTTCAAATTTGATAGCCACTCCTGTTGTAAACGCAAAAATTACTGTAAAAGTTAAAGTGACACCTCTTTTTTGCTGAAAACAGAAATTAGTGTCTGCTGATGACACATTCCAGACTTCAACTCAGTAAGTTTGCTTTTTCTTATTTCAGATTGCAGTGGATACTGCGATGAAAACTCTTCATGACTTTTTGCTTGGGTCTATTCAAATTAATAGCTTAGTAATTTGCTTGCAGTTAACTTTCAGTTGAAGCTTTGGGAAAAAAAAGGCTTGTCGCCATTATTAATAAATCGAAGCCCTCTTCCCATTTGGTGGAAAACTTATATTTTCTTTTGTAGTTTTAGTTTCCTGCAACTTTTCGCTATATTTGTCGTAAATTTTTAAATAATAAGTTACTAACTTTAGTAGAACTAATTGCGATGGTCAATACTTCGAAATGCGGATTTTACCAAAAACGGAAGCGGATTTTACCAAAAACGGAACCAAAAATTCATCAACTAACCAGAAACCAATTTCTTCCCGCAACTTTTAAAATTTAAATCGAGCAGAGATTTTTTCTAACCCTTGTATCGATCATTAAAAAAATATATTTTCTTTTTTAAAATTATATTATAAATTTCAAAGTTCTAAATTAATAATGTTCGGTAGCCGCAATTTGAACGCAGAAGAGCCGCATGTGGCTCACGAGCCGCAGTTTGGCCACCATTGCACTAGAGGATAGAAAAACTAAGAGTAAATTTGTAATAATACATAAAGCAATGAATTCTAATTTAGAAATACAACACATAGATAACTTAATACAACCCTGCGATAGACACAAGAATAAAAAAACACCTTCCTTATTCGGTAAGCAAGAACAAACACATTCAAATTCTCGTTTTTCCCGTCCGGAATTCGGGAGTTGAATGGGTTGCCTGAAGAAACCAGGAAATCCAAAACTTTATCAACCATTAAAACACTAATAGGAATGCAGGAGTAAACACAAACTATAGATAAGAGTAGGACGCAATAATATTTTGGTTAAAAGGAGCGTCTGTAACAGATAAGATACGATTTTGTTTGTTTAATTGTGTAAATACTTCATTGACATGAGGCTTCCATTATAATTTCTCATTTATTATTAATAAACTTGACTATTTTTCATTGTTATTTTGGCTTAAGTGTTTTCCATGAATGAATCAATATACATAATTTCCGTTGTCTGTATGTATGGATTTAATTATAATGCTATTAGGTGTCGCTGCAAAATTTATAAGGCTGTTAGGTGGCGCTGCGATCGATTTTGTTTCATAGTGCTGCACCAAAAAAAAACTTTTCGAACGTTCCGCATAAAAGTGTTCAATATGATAATAAATAAATGAAATAAAAATAACTAAAATAAATGAAAGTTCTGTATTACGTTATTTTTTAATCTGATGTGTATTTATTTTGAAAACTTCCATCATTTTTGACAGGTGATACACTAGTGAAATAATGCAGTTATTTTCTATTTTTTCTTTATAATTTTAATAGTTTACACTTTCCTGGATGGTCAGACAAACTCCAATTAAGTTTACCACTTAATTGATTCATCAAGGTCTTTTAGTCAGATTTTACTAGCATGAAATCTGAATTAGTTGTTCTAAATACTATACAATCATCAGCAAATAACCTAACTTTAGTTCCTGATGAGATGCTGTTAATCATTTATATAAACTAGGAATAGTTGGGGACTGAGCACAGTTTCTAGGGAATCTCCTGAGTAAACCGTAATAGGTGTTTAATTTAAATTTATTACCTATTTCATTTTGCTCTCTACCGAAAAGAAAATCTTGGATCCGATGATGTATGGTACATGAGATTCCAAAGTAGTTGAATATTTTGCGTGAACTCAAGTGGTGGAATATATCAAATTCATTGAGAAGACTTGTAATTTAGCATTTTATTATTATTATTTTTAATCTAAGCCTTTTAACAAATCATCTATTACAGTGCTTCTCAAACTTTTTAGTATGGCGGACCGGCAGGAATTTTTTCCATTGCACCAAGGACCGGTACACTATTTTCCCTGCACTGACACTTTTTTCTGTCCTTTTTTTGAGAACATCTGCGGACCGGCAGCGGATGGCCCACGGACCGGCACCGGTCCGCGAACCACCACTTTGAGAAACACTGAATTCTATTACACCAATTATTTGTGTTTCACATGCTCTGTCATGTTTGTCTAGGTGATGAGGTGATTAACTATTTTCCTAGATATAATGTGTTTAAGTAATTTATAGTAGTTTATTTACACTTCTTTAGTTTATGGTTATATTACCTATTTCTTCTATTTCATTTAAGTTTGTTTAAACATTCTTGTCAACCGAGGCTATAAATGCTGAGGCAAAATATGTGTTCATGATATTAGCAATGGTCTCATTATCATACAGGTTTTATTGCCTGTGATTTTATTGTTGCTCTTCCTGTGGGTTCCATAATAATATCGCATTTACCTTTATTAAATCTAAAATATGTTTCTAGACTTAATAAAAGCAGATAGGTTTGTATTGTTGTCTTTAAAAATTAAATTGTTCACATATTCATTTTTTTACTATGAATATAAAAAGTAAAAAATAATAATAATATCAGTCAAATCTTAACTTACATTATTTAAAAAAATTGGTTAAAAATTGATTTTTAAAAACACACTTTAATTGCAAGGCACTAAAATTGACAAAATAAATTATTCGCACACACTACGCTTTCCATTCAATTTCTCATTTTTAAAATATGCATATGATTGGCTGTTCAACAAAGTACCCACTCTTTAACAAAAGTATTTTGTTTTTTAATATCCTATTGTTGATTACGTTTAAATAAGCTAACCTCGCTTCTATAACAGTAGCTTGTTTGAGTTAAATTAGAGCCCTTTATCCCTTTATCAAATTGAAATAACTCTCTCATATAAGACTCACTACTGATTATTTGTATTAACATTATTTAACATTTTTCATAGGATGCCCCTACAAAATCTTAAATAGAAATAAGCCTTAAAGTATGAAGACTAGCCAACAATTCATTTTCACGACGCGTTTTGCAGAGGTTATAAATTAACAATTGATCATTATGATGACTAACGTTTATAGTAGCGTAAACGTTGAATAACTGCCAACCCACAAGGAATTCTACTTGAAATTA
This sequence comes from Ampullaceana balthica, assembly GCA_944989445.1. Classification (NCBI taxonomy): domain Eukaryota; kingdom Metazoa; phylum Mollusca; class Gastropoda; family Lymnaeidae; genus Ampullaceana; species Ampullaceana balthica. Next base: position 145,757 of record CALYLW010001738.1, read on the forward strand.
TTGGTAAAGCTACCACTATACATTTTCTTAAGACATTAGACCAATGACCTGGAAAACAATTGTTAAATTTACCAACTTAGGATTTACACCCTTGTGGCCTAAAACTAAATGTCTTAATTTTGCAATTGGTAAGACATAATATTTTTAATAAATCAGATTAATATATAATATATAACTTACTTGTAGGTAAATTTAGTGTTTTTAAACAATCAAATAAAATCCAATAATAATAATTTAATGAAAATGCCTGTACAATTACTTTGTTCGATTACTTTACGCATGTATGAGCTTTAATTTTCAAAAATTGCCATATTAAAATCAAGTTAGTTTGTCTAGTGGCTAGCACCTGATTGTGTTTGTTTTGTGTTTTATAGTATTTCCTCGCTTCACGGCTCTTAAGTTTGTTTACCTAATGCCAAATAATATACGACTTTACAGTGTAGCCCTGGGGTGCCCAAAATTTTCGCAAAGACTACCGCATTCCATGAATTAATAATATGTGAGGGCCTCATTAAGATAATAAACAAAGATGAAATACTTTTAGACTGAGCTACGGCTTTTATTAATATGTATGTGTACATAAATAAATAAATAAATGGATAAATAAATACATACATAAATAAATAAAACCATTTATGTTGTATTAATGTAAATACTTTTTAATTTTAAAGTGGGACATTTCATGGAGAGAAACATTAGACAATACTATCATGATTTGCAATCATTTATAAATAACACATTCCATCATTAGAAAGTACATTAATTTACATTTTATAGAATAACAAAAGTTTTGTTTTTTGCTACGCACCCTACACTCAATAAAAAGTGTTGAACTATAACTAGAGCCGAAAACGTTGTGTTAACATTTGCAATTTAAAAACGTTATTAAAATATTTATTCAATGATGCCAAATTTATTTTTACTTGAAATTGCATCAATTAAACACAATTACGCCCCTGATTTTTGCCATCGGATGTCATCGTAAAACGTACTCATAACTCATAACAGCAAATAAATGTGGTGAAGAACAAAACGTTATCAATTTTGCCATCATTTTCGTCATCGCATTTTATGCTAAAAACATCATATAATTTAGGATTTGTTAATAAATATAATGCCATCGTTGGAGAAAAAAATCACGAGTCCATTGATTAAAGATGAGGCAGTGTGTCACTTAAACGTTAAACGCTGGCCATATTTGGCCCACGGGCCTGATTTTCGACACTCCTGATCTAGCCTGTACTGCTAATCTGACTCAGTGGGACGTATATTCCAAATATATAATCTACTTCCTACCGGCTTCCAGCCCACACAGTGATATTGTTATCTAGGAAATTGAGACAGGCCCGTTAATGGCACTATGACTATGGTTGCTGTCACATAAATTGATTTTTTAAAAGTCTAAACAAAAAGTCAAATCTTAAGATGTGTCGATGTGTCCTAGAATTCTAAGCAATCAGAGAGATCTTCACATTTTGCAGAAACTAATAATAAAATTAAATAATCAACTTTTAAAAATTAAGTTTACTCAATATTTACCAGATGCCTAAAAGGTAATGTGAGAACCAATCAACATAATTGACAGTTTAACTTTATGGTTCAACTGTAATATGCTTTAAAAATAAAATAAATATTCCAGGAGCTAGATTGTCTGGCTATGTCATGCGTCAACAAAATCAGACATACAAGTAAACCCAGCTCACTAAATATAATTTTTTTAAATAAAATAATAAAATAAAACGATACCATCAATCTATTTTTAACAACTATTCCTTCGCGACTACGCCACTTCTGAATACCAATAATGTATTGCCTCTCCAGTAGAGTAGAGACAGAACAAAAACTTCTGTATTTTAAGAGTTTTACAACTTTTAAATGAAATTTTAAAAAAAAAGCAATATATTTTTTAAAGATATGGTTTGCGCAAAAAATGATGTTGGCATAATATGAAAATAGTATTGTAAACGTAATTTACAGCAAAATCGACCTACGCTGAAATGACTCTCTGGCGAAAAGTACCTTCAGTAAAATGACCCTACTGTATAATGAACCTACGGTAAATGACCCTAAGACAAAAATTGCCTTGCGTTACATGACCCATTTGCTATATCGCCGAATCTACGTCAAAATTTGCCAGCGGCGACGTAAACGTGGGTAAAGATTTACCAACGTATGGCACAATTGAATATACAGCAAATTTATATCTATGCTAAAATGTGTCTTTGTCAAAATGGGTCTATATTACTCTATAGCAAAATTAACGAAAGGAAAAATTGATATGTGGCCAAATCTGTGTAAGTCAAGAATCAAAAAGCATCTACGACAGAATGAGTGTACGGGTAATGAACTAATAGTGAAACATACCAGCATTGTATCGTATCATTCATCATTTCAAATTTAGTGAAGTTATATAAACGGGATGTTATTTCAAAGGAGTTTATAGGGTAATATTTTAATATTACCAGCGTCACATGACTAGGCGAGTACTTCCTCACACCTATGATGGAGGCAATTCGAGTGAACAGAAAGATTTTCCTCAACCTTCTAGTGTGTATTTCAGCAAATGAAAAAAAAACCAAACAAAAAAAACAACAACAACAACAACAAGACATTATAAAAAATTACCCTCTTTTTGAAACCATTAATTTAAGCTATTGAAACGGTAACACCAGTTCAATTAAAATAACAGTAAGATGGAAAATATATCTAATGTAAAGTAAAAAAAAACGTATAAATTAAAGTGGGTAATATAATGTGGTTTAAGGTAAAGTCAGAAATACATATTAAGGTAAGGTGTAATAAATAGATACAAAAACAACGTTTTTGACTATAAATCCCTTACATATGAGACATAACTAAAAGTGGTGATTATGTTTCAACGCGACATTTACAGACTGAAACAGAATTATGTCCCCTGTTTTTAAAACCGGGCGCATGGACGGTAGGGGCGTCAACGCGTGAACTGAACTGGAACGTGAAAGAATTATAAACAAATAGTCGGTTCGGATAGTCCGATAGCTTAAACTTACAAAGGAAGTTCATATAAGGGATTTAAAAAAAACGTCTGAAGCAAAGTAAAAAATACGTCTAGTTTATGGTGGAAAATTCATCTCATTGAATGCACACACTAGATTTCTTCTTTGTTATTCCTTAAGGTTCAATTTACTGACGGTATTTACCCACCACAATGATTATAAAATTTTCGTATTGATTGCTTAACTCTACTATTTTTATTTTTTCATAACGAGTTCTTAGTATGGCACACTTCTTGTCTTCGTGAATCATTTTCTTTTTAAAAAATACGTCACAGACGATTGGATAAATACATTCAATGAGTTCTTTCTTTTTTTTTGAAGGCCAAGCCTGTTAACCATGACATCGGCACTGAATACAGACACATCGATTCAAGCTATTAAGACGTGATTCAATAAAATGACTCTCTCTAACAAAGGTCATCAAGACTTAATACCATAAAATGACCTCTCTCTAATACAGGCTGTACTTATATCAGAAGTCTTCTAGAGAAATATTTTAATACACGACTTGTAGTAAATATCTTTTTACCGAATAAATTAAATTTATAAAAACACGAAGTCAAACTTTTAAACTATGTGTTTGTGTAAACAACTGAATAAATTTAAACAATGTAAAAGTTTCACATTTCTTCGTGGCCATATTAAGTTCTGCGTGTGTGTGTTTATACCTGCGTGTTTATGCGTGTGGTGTGTGTGTGTGTGTGTGTGTGTGTGTGTGTGTGTGTGTTGAAAATTAAATAACGGAAAGGTAAAATGTTTTTGCACAATAATTTTTTTGAAATAATTAGTTGTGTGACAAAATTATTTATAGAAGTATTTTTTTACCACGTTTTTATTAACTCGCTTTCGATGGGCATTGTTTGTCCAAGATTTTTATCAAATCTGCCAACGTAAAATTGAACCCCTTTTGATGGTCCAAGAGATCTGAAAATGTTACCACAGATAGATCTTGGATGACAATCCATTGTATCAAAATTTCAGATCGATCAAATGTACCATTATTAAATTATTGAACTTTTAAGTTTATCTATAGTCTATATAAAAGCATCTGTACCGTCGGCTTTTGTTGACATCTGTGAGTTCGCCCCGTGACCACATCACAATGTTTTTAAAACGTTGGGCGGCGCTTGTGAGGTGTTTGGTAAAATAAATAGAGGTAAAAAAATATTTTTAAAAACCAGGTTGTTATAAGTGGACTAAAAAGAATAAAATAAATAGAAGTAAAAAGAAAGATTTTTAAAAACCACGTTTTTAGAAACGGACTAAAAAGAAGAAAATAATTTAAAACTTATTAGTTCAAGTACTTCGATTTAATATGACTAAAAACGTGGGATGGGTGTTTGGTATAAAAATTAAATATTTCTAATTTAGAAGGCAAAAGAGAGATCTATAAGTGAGAGAATGAGTGAACCGCATATGTTAAATTGATAATTTACATAGCGCTGTATACTAGTAAGGAACTGAGCTCACAGCTCTTCACATAAAGGCATTAACATACATACAAGTAATAAATTAGCATTCATACCATAACAGCTACATTAACTACAGTACATAACTTAACATAACACAAAAAGCAACGTTAATCAGTAAAAGTATTGTTGTTTCAATAGTTTGGAAAATAAATTTTGAATTTTGAAAAGATGTGTCTTAAGTGCTGTCTTGTAGGATTAAGTTGTTTGAATACTACTGATGTGTAATGGTAGAGTATTCCATTGTTTGGCTGCACAAATTGAGAACGAACTTTCGCCAAATGTTTTTGTGCGTGTCTTAGGAAAAGAGAGAATGCATGAGTCAATAAATGCAGAGAAAAATTAATGAATATAATTTTCCTTTATTCTTGTAAACTTAAAACTTGATCATTTTGCTGTGTGATAAAATTGTAGGGACACCGTCTAGTATTCTATAAAAAGGAAAAATTCATCTATAAGAATAAAGAACTAATGAAAAATTAATGTTTATATTGACATGCGAATGTATTCGTTTAATTCTTAAACAGAAACGATTGACTGTATAATATACATGTCTTATCATTTATTTTATTATTTTTAAAATTTTTACTTTTAGTTAACACTAGAACACAGCCATGTTTTAAATATTTTACCCTTCCCCTTTCAAAGTCTTTGTTAAATAGTTGGCATTCCTTCTTTTTTTAAAAAAACAAAACATTAATTGAAAAGACCATTAATTTAACAGAAATGTGAAAATAATAAAATGCATAGGACTTATTTCACATATTAATAATAAGTAAACACGGTTCATATAAATTTGGTAATTTCCCTGCAATAGTTGATTTATTTCAGCGATAGTTTAGGCATTGTTGTATTTATTTAAATTAAACAAAAAAATCTTTAGAGATGTTGGATTAAATTCACAGCTGTTGGATTCAATTCACTGATGTTGGATTCAATTCACATATGTTGGATTCGATTCACAGATGTTGGATTCAAATTCACAGATGTTGGATTCAATTCAATGATGTTGGATTCAATTCACTGATGTTGGATTCAATTCACTGATGTTGGATTCAATTCACAGATATTGGATTCAATTCACAGATGTTGGATTCAATTCACAGATTTTGGATTCAATTCACTGATGTTGGATTCAACTCACAGATGTACGGCAGCAGCCTGTTACATGGTGTGTCATTGAAAGGATTCCAGTAGTTGTTGTACTCGACACAGTCCTCCTTGTCGTTGGCGTTGTCAGGATTGTCTTGTAATGGTAAAGAATTAAGCGATTACTTTAAACTATCTTCATTATGGTATATTGAATAAATTCTAATCGATTATTACTTTTTTAAAAAATCCACAAATTGTACCAAACAAAATCCAACAACAATCCACATAACGTACTTTCATTTTAAAGATAATCTAATTTAAATAAAGGTTTGTATTAGTTTAAATTTGTGTTGTATTTCCAAGTTTAAATTATTAGAGAGTATTTTATCTGCTAATGTGTGTCTATGAAACAATTTTGTTGGTCAAATTAATTAAATTTCCTTCCTCAACTAAAATGTACTTTGGGACTCAAATAATATATCTAGAGGCTTCACAAGTATTAAATTATTCATCGTTTAACTCACGTGAATTCCAAAAGATCCCAGTTGTATTCAACGCGGATCCATCATCCACCCATCTAAATACACCTTCCTCTTGGATATCATCCAGACCAATCCACGCCTCATCGATACCAAACAGTTTTTGGGCCGTCAACAAAATTTTGACTTTTTCTGGACTCTTGGCCGTGTAAATCTCTGCTTTCAGATCTTAATTTAAAAAAAAATCAATATTAGCTTGTATGCAGCAGATTTGTATGTTAATCATTAAATTTTGTCGTCCCTGGTGTGAAGTAAATAACACAATATCAATTTAAAAATAGAAACTAAACTCCATGCCATCAAGTCACCTTGACACGCGGCCCTGGCATCGGTATAGTTACCAGTTGCTTTTGATAGCCACAGGCAAGACCCGGTCTGTCCGTTGGTTAAGAGGGTAAAATTGTACTTGTCGTGGACGCACAAAGACAAAATGCTATGATACAGAAGTCCATTATCTGGGTCCTCTGCTATCGTCAGTGGTTTTATCCATGACCCTTTTCCACAGGAAAATCGGAAATTTATAGGGGATGAGAAAGTAATGTAAGTTCATTAAATTAGATAAAAATATCGCCTTTCTGTCCATTCATTCATCCATCCGTTCACCAAATTATCAAACAATTAATCAATCAATCAATCTTTTCATCCATCATTCCTTAATCCATCCATCCATTCACCCATCTACCTATCCATCTAACCACCCATCCATCCATTCATCCATACATGAACGCCTCTATCCAAACTTTGTATCAATCAATCTGTCTATCTTTTTGATACTTTGGCTAATTCAACATTAATTGCTAATACAACAGTAAAGGAAAATAAATACCTAAGGTACAACGATTTGTGAGTTGATTGTACGTAAAACTCCTGCAATTTGGCGCCTGCTGCAGACACACCATAGCACATCCCAAGCTGGACATCGCTGAACCATTTGTCTTTAGTGGCACGATTGTAAAGTTTCCTGTGTCCATAGAGAAAAACTCCAGCCCTCTTTCATTGCCAGTAAGACTGTCTGCAGCTATGTATAATTAATATAACAATTAAAAACGTAATAGGAAATATGGATTTTATTATTTTTAAATTATACAATTTATCGCTCTCCATTTACTTTTCTCTCCAATAATTTCACGTTTCTCACTTGATATTTTAAAAAAAACTTTCTTCTTTGATGCAATAAGATAAAATAAACAATAGACATGAAATTTAATAATCAAATATTCTAGTAAAAAGTAGAATTTTGCTCTTAATTTCAAATCTCGCTTGATTTTAAATTTAAAAAGCAAATGTTTAAATGTTTACGTTAAAAAAACAACTGTAGTAATAAATATTTGTATTCCGTTATTATTATATTTTCTATTACATACGTACTTTCCTTGCAAAAGATTTTTCTTTCCTTTATTTTGTTATTAAATTATTGTGTATTGCTCTCACTTCAATCTATTGGAAACAACTGAGTGTAAACGTATTTAAAAATACTATTTTATAATTTAATTCACTTGATAATAGAATCTAAACATTTCCGACGTCATTTAATGGCTTACTTACTTGTAGTTCTGACTAGAGGAACAGCAACTGCCATTAGCAGCATCATTCTCGGTCTCATTGTGTCACGTACATTCACATTTAAAACGTAGGGTTTCTATGTGGGGCTTGTTCGCACGTTAATCTCTGACACATTAGAAAAGACATTGTATACCTAACATGCTGGCTAAGAACTATAACCAGTTTAGTCTTATAACATGCGATCATTTTAACCAGAAGTGATTTTTTTTAAAATGAAACTATGAATTTTAAACAATGCGTTGTAATGTAATGATTATTCGACTTTTTTTTAAAAATGACAATCACCATAATATGTTTTTTCTAAAGCTAATATGGTTAACATTTACAAGGTTTGCAATGTCAATTCAATGTTTTGAAAGAAAACTGTTCACATCGCTTGCACTTGGGAGTAAATATACTTCCAGTAAATTAAACAAAGCGACATAGGCCTTGACTTTTTTTTAAAGAGTGTATTCATTTCTAGTGAAAAATTTTGTTTATTTTGTTTATTTTTTTTATATCATTCATTCTTAACATTGAGGTCTAGTTTTGTTCAACTCTGGTCAGCTTTTTATTATTTCATACACACTGCATCAAACGGTGGGAATACAAATGGATTTTGTCACCTCTTCCAACTAATGTAATGGCCCCAGGGTTGAATTCATACTCTTTTTATTTTTCTTCATTGAAAACATATAAGGAATATTTTTCTTTTAAATTCTATCCCGTGTCACAGCTTTAAAAGTAAACAAGCATAGATTTTTTTTTAAATGTCTGGCCTGGCTACTAGACACTGGGGTCGTGTGTATCGATTTAGAAATCATGGAGTTCGACTTTGGCTTAAGGCCATCGGTGACACTTTAACTCATGATAAAACAAGAGTTCTTATGAAATTGTCGTAAGCTTATTATTACGCTAGCTAAATCAATATAATGTAATCATTAGCTCTCAGGCTAATGGGTGGATCGAGACAAAACCTAGTACACATGAACCTGATAGCCCATATGAAATTCTGCACCAACTTGAACTCAATATGACCACTCCTTCTTTGCGTCCGTGTCCATAAAATGTTAAATCATTTTGTTTACATACGTTTTTAAACGGATATATTTATCTTGAAATACTAGGCAAATAAATTATATCTAACATTCAGAAACCAATACTAAAAAAATGGTGTGTGGGAAAGAAATGTCAATATATCCTATATAATAAAAGGCAAGTTTCTGTCCTTTCTGTCCCGTCATCTATAGCGATTGGTCCCTCAAACACATATGACTTCTACAGCCAATCACTAGTGGAGAAAAATTTACATATTACGCAGAGGTTCAAAACGAGTTTTTTTGGTGCAGTTTTCTTTTCATAATTCATTATGTTGTTCCCATCTTGAAGTGATGCCTGCCGCTTATTCCAATGACAATTCTGCTTTTTCCTTGATGGTTCTGGGGGGTAGTGGCAAGAGTTTTAAGTGTTGTTTGTTTTTTGTTGCTGTTATTGTTGTTGTTGTTATGTTGTTGTTTTTTGTTGTTGTTTTGTTGTTGTTATTTTGTGGTTGTTGTTATTGTTACTGTTTTGTTGCTGTTGCTTTGTTGTTGTTGCTGTTGTTGTTGCTGTTGTTGTTGTTTAGTTGTTAATGTTTTGTTGTTGCTGCTGTTGTTGTTGCTGCTGTTGTTGTTTTGTTGTTGTTTTGCTGTTGTTGTTGTTTTTGTTTTGTTGTTGTTGTTGTTTTGTTTTTGTTGCTGTTGTCGTTGTTGTTGTTGCTGTTGTGTTGCTGTTGTTGTTTTTGTTGTTTTTGCTGTTTTTGTTGTTGTTATTGTCCACATCCCTTGCCCTGCGACGACAATGTCCTTCAAACGCTTCAGCATAACAACTACCAAAACATAGCGTCCATGAACTTCACAGGTCACCGTACACTTATTCCCGTCATTGGGCGGGCTTTGTTACTAGTATATATATAATGTGTTATCGGGAAGCTGTAATTAACAATGAAATGCATCCCTTAGATATTAGATTTTGCATTTCAGCGGTTAATCTGAAAAATTTGGTGATGGAACTGCAAAGAAATATGTTTATAAAAATTGATTTCTTTGACTTTTTACCTATAAGTTTAAGTTCTTTTGGCGTGTGAACGACTGCATTTGGTTCTTTTTATTCGAATGTTATCTTTTGCTATATCGGGTCTATAGCCATGATATAGTTTTGTATGTGGTTTTAAAAAATTAAATGAATACTCTTAGAAGTTTGTGTTATATTTCCGAAGCGCTTTTTATCTTACGTCAAATTATTTTAAACACCCGGGAATTAAATATTTATATTTATAATTATAGCCAAACTGAATGTTGCATTCTCAAAAGTGAGCCCATCGCACAATGAAGTTATATTACAACCAGGGAGCTTAACTTAATTTGTCTTAATTAAAGATATACTTAACTTTCAATTATTTATTATCATCACTATTTTTTACTAAACATTTTTGTCTCTTGTTAAATGTTAGCAAATTTAGGTATTAAAAAGTACGTGTTATAAAATAAACACACTCGTTCCATGAACTGGCCATTTTTTACATTTTTTTCAAATGATAATGATGGAAAAATACATTATTAAAGTCTAGAAAATCGCTATAGTACTGTCCTCCTTCCCTCCAAAAACATCACTTTACAAATTACTAACAAAATACAAACATATAATTGAAAAACCTTTACTCTATCTCTATATTTGTCACTTTTGTTTATTATCTTAATCCGGCACGCGCATATTTTTATTTCCTGCCTCCTTTGCAAAAAAATTGGACACCCTTGACATAACGTAAGATAGAAAATACATACAAAGTAAGTTAACAATACAGATATTGTAAGATGGTAATACATCAAAGGGTCACAGTGGCATGCTCGCTCAGCTGGGATAACGATGGTCACGAGTTCGAATCTCAGTGTCGGTATAGATGAGGCAAGACAAACGTAAGGTGTAAAATCGTGTCAAGTAAAATGTTATTCGGGCGTGGCATGGGTTGCCCGAAGAAACCAGGAAAACCAACATTTTATCAACATTTAAATCTCTAATAAAAATGCAGGACTAAACGCAAACCATAGATAAGCGTAGGACGCAATAATCTTCTGCATAGAAGGAGCGTCTGTAACAGATAGGATAAGATAGAATAAAACACTTGAACGGAAATAAATAACCTAATATCAATTTTAAAATATATCTGAGTTAATGTAGAAAATAAATCTAAAATAATGTTGAAAATACATCCGAGGTATTTAAGGAATACTTCTTTGGACAGGTAGAAACTAAATTCCTTCAGTCCTTTATGCTGATGCTAATCTTTTGGGTTCCGATTTATGGTGATAATTTGTAACAATGAAAATAAAACCTGATTTTGTATTAATGACTCAAAGCAATGTCGATTATATGTTTTACTTTCTTTCTTTAGGAAAATATTTTTGTTAACATGGTTTCGTGTTAACAAACCTTTTTTTTATAAATAACTTGTCACTAAGGCGATGACAGAAAAATATCCAATGTGTACCTTTTTAATTTTTTTTAAATAAATCTAACAAGACACTTAGCTTATCTTCTGCTATGTAGTAATTAAACGTTCAACATCGTTTGCACTTGGAAGTAAATACACTTTCAATAATGTTAACAAATAGACCGCATTCTGAGATTATTCTTACAATAGATCTATTTCTTATATCTCATGGTGTTTATTTTCCCACATTAAATTTGATGTTAGAGTTTTTTTAAACAAAGATCAGCGTATTTTCATAACTAACACAATGCGTTAAAAAAAAAGAAATCCGACTGTGTATTGCCACCGCTGCCTGTTATTTCAATGACATCGGTGTTAAATTCTTGAATTATTGATTATTTCTAATTTTAAAAAAACAAAAAAATTTTAAACAAAAAACAAAAACATTTTTTTTTACCTTTCATTTGTTTATTCAATGTTGGTAGTATTACAATTTTTACAGCCATTTGTTCGTTTCCTAGAGTTTATTTGCGTGCTATTTGTATAATATATGAATGAAGAAACAACACCACCCTAAAGGGTAAATAGGCTCCATTAGATTTCTATATCAGTAAACACGACCCCAGTGTCCCGGAGTTAGGCCAGGGATACTAAAAGTTAGGCCAGGGATCCTAAAAGTTAGGCCACGGATCCTAAAAGTTAGGCCAGGGATCCTAAAAGTTAGGCCAGGGATCCTAAAAGTCAGGCCAGGGATCCTAAAAGTCCAACACGGTCATACATCCATATCTCCTGTCGGTCGTAGAATTTCTCCTTACTGACAATTTAAGTAAATGTATGCATTTCGTTAATTAAAGTTCTTTTAAAAGTAGTCCTTAAAAACAGAGGCAATCGAAGCATGCAGCTAAGCCATTTAAATGTTTGATATTAGTAACATTGTGAATGATGAATTGATTTATTGTTTAAAAATGAATAAATAAATTTAACAGTGGCGGCTTCATCTATTTCAAAAATTCATTCATGTCACAGGCAAGCTGGCAGACCTTTGTCTCATGAAACAGATACACCGTATCCAAAACGTTGAGTCAAATTCGCATGCATGAAAGATGGAACGGTGGTCAAGAGGCATGCGCTCTCGGCTGTGTGATCAATGGTCACGGGGTTCGAATCACCGTGAAGGCAGGGCAAATTTGCAGTGCCAAGGGTTTCCCTGAGTCCACCCATCTTCGAATGGATACCAAACACTATTTAGGGAAACAAAGGTAGCTGGGAACGAAATAGTCCTCTGTATACAAGGAGCAGCTGTATAGATAATACAAATAAGACAAGGGACCAATAACTCACATATCAATACAAATGTGTGCCCCCATAAGGCACCGTAAATAACTAGAATGCAATAAAGGACACATTGTTGTGATATAATAACATTAAAATTAGAGATGTTAACGATTAATTTAAATTTAATCGTTAACTTTTGAAAAATTAACGATTAATCAATCGTTAATTTCGACTTAAGCCAAAAATTGAAATGTATGGTGTCATAAGCAACATTTATTAAACGAAATAACACTGGAATGTCTTCTTTATATGACATCTTTTAACCAATAACGCCAACAGACAAGTGTATTGACATTATTTGGTTCAAGTGATGAGTGGGTCTTATTGACAATATAACCAGCCGAGCTGAACAATCGTTCATATAGCTTTAGATTGTCTAAGATGAAGTTTGATTTGCAGGTGATATGTAAGCGAAGTGTTAGAACCATAGTAGCAATGTTTACTTTTAAGCAGCGTGGCTGCGCAGATATTTGGCCAACGCCACGCTGACGTTTACAATCACCACGCAGCAAATTTTGTAAAATATTGCACACAAAATGGACGTGGTGTAACATTTGCACACGAGTTGTTTTTATTTTAATTTTAAATTTTGCACAAGGATCAACGAGGCTTAGACTTAAAAGGGATCATTGCATGGTAGGCAAACGATTTCTCTCAATAGACACAATAAACTTTATCAACATTTTAAACAATCACGTCAGTAAATAGTTTAAAACCAAAATGTCCGTGTAATCGTCCGAAAATTAGTTTATATTTATCGACCAAAATATTTACTTTTTGACTTCAAGTACATTCATAAGTGGTGGGTCGATTAATCGTTAAAAAATGTTAATCGTTAAAAAATGTTAACGATTAATCCAGAAATTAATCGTTTATTTCCGCAGCCCCAACTAAATACATCTTTCTGTTTGTTTAGTTTAGTGTTTACCTATTTTAATTTGGATAATTTCCACTATTCCAGGTTAGCCAGTCTGGAGAAAACATGTGCCACAGTGTGTGATGATTTAGTGAGAAAATATCACCAAAAAAATATTGGTATATTTAATTTCTATACTAGGGCTGCGAAAATTAAAGATTAATTAATCGATTGATTGTCAAAACTTTTAATCGTTTAAAATTTGATCGATTAAAATACAGTTGAAAATTAAGAAAATATGTCTAAGATTGTTTTCCAATTTATTAATAATTTATATTTTTTGTTACTGACATACTTTTCCCTCGTATTCTTAATATTTTTTTAGACGTCAGCGTCGGCTCAGATGGTTGGGGCACGTCCGCAAATTGGAGGATGGCAGAATCCCAAAGGACATCCTCTACTCTGAGCTAGCCAAAGGAAAGAGGACTACAGTCCGGCCTCACCTCCGTTTCAAAGATGTCTGCAAGAGAGACCTCAAAGCTATTGGCTTCGACATAAATGGCTGGGAGGAACTTGCTGGGGACAGACACAGATGGAGACAATCGTTGACTGCCGGGCTAGAAGCAGGAGAAAGAGACCTGCGACAGGTCGCAGACGCGGACCGCCAAAAGAGGAAAAGGAGAGCTAATTAGACAACCACAGGTGCTGCCTTTCAGTGCCAGAAGTGCGGCAAAGGCTGCCATTCGCGAGTGGGCTTGTACAGCCACAGCAGAAGCTGCAGGGCCATGCGCGAGGACCCCACAAGAGCACAGAATCTTCCATCGTCTCACGAGATATAAGGAAAGCCAACCATTTAGACGTGCATACGTAAACAAAAAGGGTTTTCTTCCTTTTTGCTTGCATAGCAGAACGAATTTGCTCTGTTACGTCACAAAATTTGGGAGCCATGGAATTACTGCGTTTAACCGATTGCGCGAAATAATGAATCGCGACTTAACAAGATCTATATATGCGTTATAAAAATTTAATTAATCAAAATTAATCGATTAACCGATGATTTTTTTTCCCGATTAATCCGACAATTTTTTAAAAAATCAATACCAGCCCTAGTCCATACACATCTAACACACCGCCGAAGCTTATTTGAAAATAATAAAACTGTATCGTCCATGTTTGTTATGTACTCATGTCTATCTTATTTCTTTCCGTTTTTTGTGTGTATTTCTACTTCATTATTTTGTCCACAGTATAGTAGGCAATACGTAATGTAAATTTAATTAAAATTTCTTTTTTTTTAAATTTTTTTTATTCGTCAAATGATGAAGGCATTGATAGTTGACAATTTCACCGATGTGTGAGTAATAAGTCTTGAAATTAATGTTTTAATCACAATGTTCTTATGTGTAACGTGTATTTTATACAAAGTACTTAAAAAATATAATTAGCATTTTTTATCCTATTTCAAGAAACTGTCCCTGATTTTTTAAACTGGGCGTAAAATCTTTCATGTAAAACTTTTTTTGTTGAAATTTACATTAAAAAATGATCTATCGCAACATTTTATGTTAAATTTGAATTAGTATAAAGTTAAAAGAAAACGACACACACAGATATGTAATGAATTTATGTTACATTTTATTTGCTTTGATTCTTTTAAAAGAATGTTTATGCAACACACGTATGTAAATTTGGTAGTTTAAGCTTCAGACCACTCAATTGTGTTAGTGATTTTTTAGTTCTTTTGTTGGTATATATGTCAACATTTGGGTGGACAAGAAATCAATTTTAATTAGTGTATGGCGAGTTACTTTTTTAGAGTAAAGAAAACAACACTTTTGTTGCATTCATAAATGGGTCTTTTCAAAATTTTATTTAAAATTAAAAAAAAATATAAATAACAATTTGATAGGAGCCAAAATAAAATAATGTTGCTTTTTTTTAATGTACATTTACATAGTTAAAGATGAGAATAGAATTGTTCAAATGAGTAAAACTAACATTGTTGAGAGCACGATGAAAAGAGTAGACATTTGTACACCTCAGCCATCTGAAAGTAAATTAGGTTAAAATATTACTTTTATAAATTTAATTAGTTTTGGCTAATTACAAATAGAGTTAAGTTTGTCTTTCATTGCACTTCATTCATTCTTCACCGAAAACCCCATGTCTTTACACCAGTCTCAGACAATAAGTTTATAACATTGAGTACTTATAGTTGAAAAATATCGGATAACACTTATACGGTGTCTTTTATGCCGAATTCACTTCTATGTAAGTTGGCCGATTGGTTGACGTTGAAATAGTAATTTAAAACCGAAAAAAGTGATCATTTGATAAACACGAAAGATTCAATAGTTAAGATGATCGAATGGAGGAACGATAATGTTTGTATATAAGATTTTTCTATTACTTATAAATATGATCAAATTGAACAATAGTAATGGACTAAAAATGTGGGTGGTATATTTGAAATGGATTATGCAATCACTTTGGAATTAATGATACAATACATCGACCCAGACACCCACCCCCACCGTCCAATCCTAACCCAAGATACCCAAAATAAAATTAGTAAAACCTGAAGTGGCGAAGTTTTGGCGGTTAAATGGAAGCAAAAATTCAATCTTCTTCCTAAAATACTTAGATTCATGTACGCAATGGTTGGCAAACATTCCAGGGCAAAGGTAGCATTATTAAGAAATGAAACGTCAAGGGGTCGCAACCAAACAAAATTTAGCGTCAGTACAAGTACAAACTTGCAGCTTTAACATATGTTTTTTAGGATATTGATAGAGGCTTACGTGGGCCACACAGAACTAAGTAGTGGGTCGCATGCGGCCTGCGGGCTGTACTTTGCCTACCCCTGATTTTATATATGCTAACAGTGAAGATACGTATAAGGTATAGCGAACTAACCCTGTTTATCTAAAATGGGGCAATTTGCTGAGATTTTGTCTATAGTCTATAATATCACATTGGCAAATATTAAAACTTGTTCCTGC
The DNA here is from genome assembly GCA_944989445.1 of Ampullaceana balthica. Taxonomy (NCBI): domain Eukaryota; kingdom Metazoa; phylum Mollusca; class Gastropoda; family Lymnaeidae; genus Ampullaceana; species Ampullaceana balthica. Next base: position 162,096 of record CALYLW010001738.1, read on the forward strand.
TTAATGTTATGTTGATTTGAAATGATTAAACTGGTCTTTAATTGTTGATATTCACTCCATGCCTAACGAAACACTTTTCGATTGTTTATTATATTTTCGTTTATTCTTAGTCTCACAGACCCATGGCCACAATCATTGACGGAGGGGAATAATCTTTTACTTTAAACACTATTGAACTCTGAAGCTTTATTTTTATATAAATAACACAGCTCCTAGTTCCTTTATGTCATCACTATTAAATGGTTTGGCATCGGGGCATCGCGCCTCCAACTTGTATGAAAAATATACATTTAACAACAAAAACATTATCTCTATCTTATCTATCTCTATATATATAAGACGCATTTGTTGTCTGTCTGGTTGTCTGTCTGTTCCCTCATAACTCGAGATCCAGACAACCAAATAACGTGAAATTTGGTACACGTACACAAAATTATACCGGAAAGGTTATTAAACAGGTTTCGTTCCTTACATATAAGATACTGGGGCCCGGGGGCCCAAAATGTAGTTTTTCCCTATATGAGCTATATAAAATAAAAATTATTGAAAATTAAGACGTAAAATAATGACGCAAATTAATAAACATTTTGGTGTCGAGATTAACAAGAAGGCGATTATCGCCATAAAATAATTTTTTTGTTGTTGTTGCTTTGTTGTTGTTGCTTTTGTTGTTTTGTTGTTGTAGTTGTTGTTTTGTTGTTGTTGCTTTGTTATTGTTGTTGTTGTAGTTGTTGTTTTGTTGTTGTTTTGTTGTTGATTTTTTTGTTGATGTTTTGTTTTTGTAGTTGTTGCTGTTGTTGTTTTTGTTGTTGTTGCTGTTGTTGTTGCTGTTGCTGTTGATGTTGCTTTGTTGTTGTTGCTGTTGTTGTTGTAGTTGTTTTATTGTTGTTTTGTTGTTGATTTTGTTGTTTTTTTGTTGTTGTTTTGTTTTTGTTGTTTTGTTGCTGTTGCTGTTGTTGGTTTTGTCGTTGTTGCTGTTGTTGTTGCTGTTGTTGTTGTAGTTGTTGTTTTGTTTTTGTTGCTTTGTTGTTGTTGCTGTTGTTGTTAAACCCGGGAGAAGCCGGGTACTTGCCCCTAGTCTCTCTATATATAAGAGGCATTTGTTGTCTGTCTGTCTGTCTGTTCCCTCAAGATCCAGACAACCAAATAACGTGAAATTTGGTACACGTACACAAAATTATACCGGAAAGGTTATTAAACAGGTTTCGTTCCATATATATAAGATACTGGGGGCCGGGGGCCCAAAATGTAGTTTTTCCCTATATCTCTATATATATAAGACGCATTTGTTGTCTGTCTGGTTGTCTGTCTGTTCCCTCATAACTCGAGATCCAGACAACCAAATAACGTGAAATTTGGTACACGTACACAAAATTATACCGTAAAGGTTATTAAACAGGTTTCGTTCCTTACATATAAGACACTGGGGCCCGGGGGCCCAAAATGTAGTTTTTCCCTATATGAGCTATATAAAATAAAAATTATTGAAAATTAAGACGTAAAATAATGACGCAAATTAATAAACATTTTGGTGTCGAGATTAACAAGAAGGCGATTATCGCCATAAAATAATTTTTTTGTTGTTTTTGCTTTGTTGTTGTTGCTTTTGTTGTTGTAGTTGTTGTTTTGTTTTTGTTGTTTTGTTATTGTTGTTGTTGTAGTTGTTGTTTTGTTGTTGTTTTGTTGTTGATTTTTTTGTTGATGTTTTGTTTTTGTAGTTGTTGCTGTTGTTGTTTTTGTTGTTGTTGCTGTTGTTGTTGCTGTTGTTGTTGCTGTTGCTGTTGATGTTGCTTTGTTGTTGTTGCTGTTGTTGTTGTAGTTGTTTTATTGTTGTTTTGTTGTTGATTTTGTTGGTTTTTTTTGTTGTTTTGTTTTTGTTGTTTTGTTGCTGTTGCTGTTGTTGGTTTTGTCGTTGTTGCTGTTGTTGTTGTTGTTTTGTTTTGTTGTTGTTTTGTTGTTGTTGTTGTAGTTGTTGTTTGTTTTTGTTGTTTGTTTTTGTTGTTTGTTTTTGTTATTTTGTTGCTGTTGTTGTTTTTGTTGTTGTTGCTGCTGTTGTTAAACCCGGGCGAAGCCGGGTACTTGCCCCTAGTTAGCTATATAAAAATAAAAATTATTGAAAATTAAGACGTAAAATAATGACGCAAATTAATAAACATTTTGGTGTCGAGATTAACAAGAAGGCGATTATCGCCATAAAATAATTTTTTTTTGTTGTTGCTTTGTTGTTGTTGCTTTTGTTGTTGTAGTTGTTGTTTTGTTGTTGTTGCTTTGTTGTTGTTGCTGTTGTTGTTTGTTGTTGTTTTGTTGTTGTTTTGTTGTTGATGTTTTGTTGATGTTTTGTTATTGTTTTGTTCTTGTTGTTGTTGCTGTTGTTGTTTTTGTTGTTGTTGCTGTTGCTGTTGTTGTTGCTGTTGTTGTTGTTGTTGCTGTTGTTGCTTTTGTGTTGTTTTTGCTGTTGTTGTTGTTGTTGTTGTCCACATCCCTTGCCCTGCGACGACAATGTCCTTCATGTTGTTATTGCTTTGTTGTTGTTGCTGTTGTAGTTGTTGTTTTGTTGTTGTTTCTTTGTTGTTGTTGCTGTTGTTGTTGTAGTTGTTTTGTTGTTGATTTTGTTGTTGATTTTGTTGTTGATTTTGTTGTTTTTGTTGTTGTTTTGTTTTTGTTGTTTTGTTGCTGTTGCTGTTTCTGTTGTTGGTTTTGTCGTTGTTGCTGTTGTTGTTGCTGTTGCTGTTGTTGTTGCTGTTGTTGTTTTGTAGTTGTTGTTTTGTTGTTGTTGCTTTGTTGTTGTTGTAGTTGTTGTTGTTTTGTTTTTGTTGTTTGTTTTTGTTGTTTTGTTGCTGTTGTTGTTTTTGTTGTTGTTGCTGTTGTTGTTAAACCTGGGCGAAGCCGGGTACTTGCCCCTAGTATATATATAAGCCGCATTTGTTGTCTGTCTGTCTGTCTGTTCCCTAATAACTCAAGATCCAGACAACCAAATAACGTGAAATTTGGTACACGTACACAAAATTATACCGGAAAGGTTATTAAACAGGTTTCGTTCCATATATATATGATACTGGGGCCCGGGGGCCCAAAATGTAGTTTTTCCCTATATGAGCTATATAAAATAAAAATTATTGAAAATTAAGACGTAAAATAATGACGCAAATTAATAAACATTTTGGTGTCGAGATTAACAAGAAGGCGATTATCGCCATAAAATAATCTTTTTTGTTGTTTTTGCTTTTGTTGTTGTAGTTGTTGTTTTGTTGTTGTTGCTTTGTTGTTGGCATTTGTTGTCTGTCCGTCGTCTGTCTGTTCCCTTATAACTCAAGATCCAGACAACCAAATAATACGTGAAATTTGGTACACGTACACAAAATTATACCGGAAAGGTTATTAAACAGGTTTCGTTCCATATATATAAGATACTGGGGGCTGGGGGCCCAAAATGTAGTTTTTCCCTATATGAGCTATATAAAATAAAAATTATTGAAAATTAAGACGTAACATTTTGGTGTCGAGATTAACAAGATGGCGTTTATTGCCATAAAATAATGTGATGTGACGTCATAGTTTGAGTTCATATTAATTTGTAAATAGGAAACAAAGTGAAAAGAGCAGTGATTATTTTAATTTATATTTTTAATTGTTAATATACCGCTGTGGGTGTGCGTTTAAGTATTTGTGTGCACATGTGTGAATCAGTGAGTGTGTGTGTTTTTTGTTGTGAACTAAATGTTATGAAACGTTTATTTTTATGTCTGTTAATGTTGCGCCTCTAACAAGATTACGTATATATTTTTATAAAATGTGTTTGCAAATTGTAACTTTTTTACTTTACACTGTTTCTTTTATGTATATTCTATATGTATTTTATCCAGTCGTCCGATCAAGCTTTTTCCTTTTCTTAGTAAGGGTAGGATTCAATAATATCGTCCATCCCTGGGTGGCATAAACACTGTAGCTAAGCAACTGTGTTTATACTTTATGCATAACTTAAACTAAACCAGCAGGGCACATTTTAAGCTCAAACATTGCGTTTCGAAATGTTTCTTTAAAAGAAATAAACCCCATAAAACAGAAAAATGAATTATATAAATTATCACTTACTGGGGGCGGGGGCCCAAATGTATTTTTTTCCCGTATATTTAAAACTGACTCAAAACTAATTCTCCAACTTCCCGTGAAGGTAGAAGCATGAAACTTTGGGAACTTGCCAAATACACTATTATGACGATAATTGGTGAAAAATAATGTAAACATTTCCACTCATGGGTGGCCGGGAGCCCCAAAACCGGTTTGTCCTTATATGGGCTATATAAAACTGAATCAACACCAATTCCTCATATTCCCGAGTAGGTAGAAGCATGAAAATTTGGAAAGTCGTTGAGTACCCTCCCGCAATGGTAACAGTCGAAAAAATTATAAAATTATCACTAACTGGGTAGGGGGGTGGGCGAAGGCCCAAACGTAGTTTTTTCTTAAATGAGCTATATAAATCAGGCTCATCATTAAATCGCCTATTTCCTGTGTAGGTAGAAGCATGAAACTTTGGGAAGTTGTTATATACCCTCCCAAAATGGTAACTGGCGAAACATTAATAAAAATTATCACTCACTGGGTGGTCAGAGGCCTGAATGTAGTTTTTCTTTCATATATCAAACTGACTCATCAATAATTCTCCAAATTACCGTGTAAGTAGAAGAATGAAACTTTTGGAGGATTTCGAGTACCCTCGCGCGATGGTAACATGCGAAAAAAAATATATAAAATTATCACTCACTAGGGGGCCTTGGGCCAAAATGTAGGTATTTTCCTAATATGAGCTATATAAAACAGACTCATCATTAAATATCCAATTTCCCGTGTAAATAGGAGCATGAAACTTTGGGAAGTTGTTGAGTACTCTCCCGCAATGATAACATACGAAAAAAAAATTAAATTATCAGCTCGATCATCATCTTCATCATCAGTCCCGTGACCGTTGCGGTCGTTGGGGGGATCGGATGGACACATCAACAGATAACGATCTCCACATATGCCTATTTTGAGCGGCGGCCAATAATTCATGGAATTTCATCCCTGTCAACTTCTTTATTTTGTCCAGCCAGCTTTACCGTTGTCGACCTCTTCGCCGGCCCCCTTCTACAGTGCCTTGAAGGATAATTTTTGTCAGGGTGTCATGTCGCAGTACATGAACAAAACATGCCATCTTGCGTCTCTTAATTGTTGTTAAGATTGTTTCTTGATGACCCGCAATAGACTTGATTCGGTCCTAGACATATTCATTTGTCTTATGTTCTAAATATGAGATCTGGAGAATTTTCCTCACGCATTTGTTTTCAAATGCCTGCAGCTTGCTTTCAGCTCGATATAATGCAAAAAAACAGTTTTGTACGCTTCTACAGAAAACCTTATTTTAAACCCTGGCTAAGCCAGGTACTTGCCCATATAGCATACACATAAGCAGCATTTGTTGTCTGTCGTCTGTCTGGATGTTCCCTATTAACTCAAGATCCGAAAAACCAAATAACGTGAAATTTTGTACACATATAAAAATAACGTGAAATTTAGTACACGTACACAAAATTATACCGGAAAGGTTATTAAACAGGTTTCGTTCCATATATATAAGATACTGGGGGCCGGGGGCCCAAAATGTAATTTTCCCTTATATGAGCTATATAAAATCACAATTATTGAAAATTAAGACGTATAATAATGACGCAAAATAATAAACATTTTGGTGTCGAGATTAACAAGAAGGCGATTATCGCCATAAAATAATTTTTTTGTTGTTGCTTTGTTGTTGTTGCTTTTGTTGTTGCTTTTGTTGTTGTAGTTGTTGTTTTGTTGTTGTTGCTTTGTTGTTGTTGCTTTGTTGTTGTTGCTGTTGTTGTTGTAGTTGTTGTTTTGTTGTTGTTTTGTTGTTGATTTTTTTTTGTTGTTTTGTTTTTGTTGTTGTTGCTGTTGTTGTTTTTGTTGTTGTTGCTGTTGTTGTTGCTGTTGTTGTTGCTGTTGTTGCTTTTGTGTTGTTTTTGCTGTTGTTGTTGTTGTCCACATCCCTTGCAATGCAACGACAATGTCCTTCATGTTGTTGTTGCTTTGTTATTGTTGCTGTTGTAGTTGTTGCTTTGTTGTTGTTGCTTTGTTGTTGTTGCTGTTGTTGTTGTAGTTGTTTTATTGTTGTTTTGTTGTTGATTTTGTTGTTTTGTTTTTTTGTTGCTGTTTCTGTTGTTGGTTTTGTCGTTGTTGCTGTTGTTGTTGCTGTTGTTGTTGTAGTTGTTGTTTTGTTGCTGTTGCTTTATTGTTGTTGCTGTTGTTGTTGTAGTTGTAGTTGTTTTGTTTTTGTTGTTTGTTTTTGTTGTTTAGTTGCTGTTGTTGTTTTTGTAGTTGTTGCTGTTGTTGTTAAACCCGGGAGAAGCCGGGTACTTGCCCCTAGTTTATAACATAAAGTAGATAGATGAATTAGTCTCCTAAATCTATATTTTAGAGGGGTAGTATGAAGGAAAATGAAATAACAAATTACGCAATATACCAACACCTTAAATATAAAAATTAAAATATTTACCGCATTTTTCCTTTGCCTCATTAAGTTTATCACGGTATTCTATGTCTGATTCACAGCGAGCAGATAAGCAATCTTCGAACTTGTACAGGGCACTGTTGGATAAATAAATTTGTTTTTAAAAAACTATATCAAAATAATTAAAAGTAATTATGTTTATTTTGTCGCATGTCTATGACCTAAAATTCTTTGTCTAAAAAAAATTACCCTACATTTTTACACTAGATTTATGTCACACACCTTGAAATAGTGATGAAGACTTTTTTCTTCAAATTTGATCACTATTTCGATCAATTTCCTACGCTATTCAATTCGATTCGACATATTTGTATTGTATTTAACATTGTTTCAGGATAAACATTTGTTTAGCTTTCTCGATGTCTTATTTAAAACACTAATTTCTCTTTATAGGCTATATTTAATTTACTTCAACTAAATTACCGCCTACGATATTTTATTTTTGATATTTCGTTATTACTGATACATGTACCTCCACTCGTAGATCTCGGCACACATAGAATTACGTATCGTTACCGAAAAATAACATGTGTGATGAAAAAAACAACTCAAGACAATTTGTGCCACAAATTAAGATCCAAAAATTAATCTGATTAAGTCAACAAATTTAAAGTATTTTTTAAAATATAACTTTCAGCAAACATATATAACACACAGACAACTGACACTTACAAAGAAGGGTGTTTCTTATTTGCTGAAAAAAGTAGTTTAAAGAGAAACAAGTAATAAAAACTCGAATGAGTATTTAAACGCAATTTCCAACAAAGAATTTCATATTTTTGTATTCAAGGCAAATCATTCTTTATTACATTAAAAGTCATTTCAAACCAATAATTCTTGAACTAAACAAAACAATTGCTATCTACAAATTGCTGCTAAAATTACGGGAGCCGAACGCAAAGAGATTTTTCAAAAATTCTATCTCCAGCTTTGTTCTAAATATTATTAACTATCGTTTGGCGTTTGTTTCAACCCGATAGATGTTCTGGTTGGTAAGAAATTGACAAAATAAGGATATTATCAGGGAAATATTATAGTTATTGGGATTTTCCCGTTGTGTATGTGTTTGTACGAGTTTGTGGTCTAGTGCGCAATAATGCGCATGGTATGGAACACTATGACGCATCATGAGATGTGACGCGTGATAGTGAACGTGACGTAGGCACGGTTGATAGTCTAGAGTCAGTTAGAGATTTGCTGTTGTTGCATGCGGAAGGACCTTGTTGGAGGATAATAAAACTTATGAATTTTATGATGGTGTAAGAGTTACTTTGAGTTGTAGCCTGCCCTTGTGGTCATTACAATTACCCAGACAACGAAGTAGCTTGGGGGCTACGTTCCGAGATTAGTTGTTGACCGAGGCAGCAATCAACTCAAGTTTCCAGTAGACATTGGACGTCCTTCAAACAAGGTTAGTGTCGTAGTTCACTCTCCGGGCTCAGTGCTTGCTGTCGGTGGCGTTCAAGTTTTTCAACGTATGTCTGTTCTATCCACGTCCAGAGTGGTGTAGGTGCCGTTTTAGTCCGTCAACGCAACGTGGGCCTGATATGTACACGTTCAGTGTGCAGTCGTGGTATTCCTGTAGATCAACGCATCGTGGGCCTGATATGTACACGTCCAGTGCAGAGCCGTCTTTACACCAGTTTGGGCCCCCGGGCAAAGAAATAGTGTTGGGCCCCTTCCGCGCAGGAATACAAAATAAATATACATAATATATATATATAAAAACATATTCCCATGGGGCCCCTATGCTCGTGGGCCCCCAGGCAAATGCCCAACGGGCCTATGCGTTAAGACGGCCCTAATCCAGTGTGCAGTCGTGGTGTTCCTATGAATCAGTGCAACGTGGGCCTGTTCTGTTCACGTCCAGTGTGCAGTCGTGGTATTCCTGTAGATCAACGCAACGTGGGCCTGATCTGTACACGTTTTAGCTTAAAATAGTTAAGGATAAAGACGATGAACTGGCAGACATGTATAGAAACATAGGTAATGCTAACAATGCTAACCTCATTACAGCAGAGCTGAGTATGACGATAAAGGACACAGATGAAGTGTTGGACAAATTAAAGAGAACTCTAAAAGAAAAAGAGACAGAAACCACGTATATTTTAGAAAGTCTTGCTCAAAGTGAAATGGAGAATTTTGAGCTAAGCCGAAACGTAACACTTAATGACGAAGTCATTACTGAATTGTGGGGAATGCTAGTGGAAAAAGAAGACAAAATGCTGATTTAAGTCTTAGCATAATGGAAAACGATACAATAATTGCACGTATTATGCAGGAAAATACTAAGTTGCTTGAGAGTGTTGCTAAAAAAGTGAAGGCGGAACATATAGTTGAGAATAATTAAGTACTCATTGAAAAAAACTATGAAAAAGAAAAAAATTATTGGGCCAGAGATGACACATGATGTGAGGCCCACTGAAAATCAGTCAGTTATAGTCACCCTGGGATCAGATACAAACGTTGATCGAATGGAAGTTAATGCAGTTGAAATAGAAGTTAAAGATGAAAAGATTGAAAATAAGTTTCAAATACATAATGAGGTTAAATTTAATGAAGCTGAAGAAAATTAAGATGGAGAAACTGAATATAATAATGAGAACCTCTACATTTGGGTATGAGAAAGATTGGCCCCTGACCAAACAGATAGTTCTGGCTGTTTACTTGACATAGTGTGTGTTTACGACATTATAGACAGGACCCGTGCCACAGAGTCACCTAGAACCGTTGACATTTCAATTTTGGGCATTGTTTTTATTTTTCTGTTAATGACTTTGATAACCGGTTCACTCATACAAATATGGTCGAGTTTTGTGGGTGGATGTGTTATGTTGTTAAATATGTTGTTCCACGCTACGCGGACGTGTAAAGGGGTGGGCCAAGATGTAGTCTTGAAATATGGACAATGTAATAGCGACACCATTATTTATGTTAAAAAAGAAAAATGGGTAGGCCTGAACAATATATACAAAGAAAGGTTTCATGAGCATCATTTAAATGATAATATGCACTTTTTATTTTTGATGGGTGGTACAGACAAAAGAAATATACCCCCATCTGTACAACTACTGTTGTGGTTTCATGTCATGTGTATTTTTTCTAACGATCATGAATTTTCACTACAAATGTTTTGTGTATGAATGATGATTGAGTTTAATCAATTTTGTTGTGTATTATACATTATATATGATATAGTAATATACTGTTAAAGAAAAGGCAGGGTAGTAATGGTAGGACATGATGTTATTCCTATTATGTGTCTCGTGCTGGAGCCAGGTGGGCTCAGTGGCTATTGATGTGTATATGTATATATAAATGTTTACTGAAGAGTTATGAATAATTACTTATGCCTCGCGCAGAGGACAATAAAGGAAGAATTCTTTATCAGAAAGAATTTGTGTGAGCCAGGGGAGTTAAGTATTGAGAATAATAATTTGTTATTATGTGAGCCAGTAGTGCTCAGTGGAAACTGATCTTTGTTGTTATGTATGGATAAGACGTTATCCCATAACTAATGCCTCACGCAGTGGACGATCAATGAATAATTCTTTGTCAGAATTTGTTTGAGCCAGGAGAGCTCAGTATAGAGAATAATAAGGTGTTCATTACGTAAACCAGAAAGCTCAGTATTCTGAACGATTGAAGTTAATATTCTTGTTGTGTACATATTCTTTCCATCTTCACAGTGAGATTTTTAAAATGTTGAAATGAACTTAAGCGTCACCTAAGTCACTATTTATATTTTCAAAATGTATCTTTAAGATGCTATAAATTTCAAGTTGTAGATTTAACTCCGTAATTTAAATCTAAAGTGAAGAGGGGGGATATGTCAGAGAAATATTATAGCTAATGGGGTTTTCTAGTTGTGTATGAGTTTGTACGCGTCTGTGGTGCAGTGACGTATCTTGAGAAGATGTGACACGTGATAGTGAACGTGACGTAGGCACGGTTGATATTCTAGAGTCAGTTAGAGATTTGCTGTTGTTGCATGCGGAAGGACCTTGTTGGACGATAATAAAACTTATGAATTTTATGATGGTGTTAGAGTTACTTTGATTTGTAGCCTGTCATTGTGGATATTACAAGTACCCAGACAACGACGTAACTGATATTTTTTTCTTTTTTTTTAAGGATTCTCTAGGAAATCCAGTAAACCTTTTCGGTATTTTTTGGCACGCGCACATCCTTGAGACCTCATTAACATATTTGCAAAAGACCCGAACCCTCTATCTGGTATAGTTCAGGAGGAGTTGCATGATCAAGCTGGAACAGACAGGACAGACATTTCAAATATATAAACGCAATTTTTCACATGGAAAATTGCGTTAAAAAAACAATCGATGACAGCACAAAACAAAATATAGCTGTCACATTTGGGCAAAATCTATTCGGAAGCAATACATAGGCAGACTTATTTCTCTTAAAAATATATATATTGATAACTTTGAATTATTCAGGGGAAATATAAAGACCTCAAGTGCTGACCTGCATGTTTCAGACTGTGTGTCTCTATCAGTGACAATCTTCCCGTAAGACGCGCAGTTGCCATCACAGACTTTTTGAAGATGTGTAATCAAATTTTGGATTTGACGCTTGGGACTTGCTGCATGGGGCACAGACAATAATTATATAGTAAGATGTGTAATAATGGAAAACAGCATTTCATTTCAAGGCATTTTAAATTAGTTTCTAGCTTTTAGTTCATCTCAATGAACTGACAATAAGAAAATAGGAAACTACTTATCTAAAACTCCAATTTTTTTTAATTGATCACATATACTAACATTTTAGAAGTTTGCATAAATTTTTCATTAAAAAAAATAATACACCCCCCACTTTTTGTTGTTGTTGTTGATATAATTATATTCAGGACTCAAATAATTTTGTTTTCAATTCTATGGATAATTTCTGTTTCTTATTTATTTATTTCTTCCTTACGGTTGTTTTTAATTTATATCAGCTTGCCGATCGAGAAGTAGCTGTGGAAGAATATTGTTGCGCTGAAGAACTTGAAGCACGATTCAATATTTTAAATTTATAGAGGGAAAGTATTGCGGAGACAGAAATATAAAAGCCTGCAAATCTGATTGCCTTTATATATAGGAGCATTTCTAACATATTGAAACATGAAGAAAATACGAAAAATATGGTGACTCAGAAAATGAAGCACCATCTAGATCAGTGATGGCGAACCTTTTTGGGTCCGCGTGCCCAAAATTCAATCAAAACCAACTTATATATAGCAAAGTACCAACACGAAATGCCAGCAAAGTGGTTTCATAAAGGAAATATATGTGAGTTGCTTGTCGGCTGATGTCGGCATAGGTTCGCCGTTACTGATCTAGATGCTTAGGACTTTCATTAACTTACGTTGAGTAGATGTAGATGCTGTCGAAACAGTAGTTGTGGGATTTGTTGTGTCTTCAGCCCTGACCATTCCTGTAAAAGGAGTTAACTTTCTCAGAAATCAAATTTATTGCACACGCTTCATTGTCACAATCTTCATTATCTGCTGCTGCTATCACGAGTCAGCTACAAAACATGATACTATAACTGTGCTATCACGAGTCAGCTATAAAACATGATACTATAACTGTGCTATTACGAGTCAGCTATAAAACATGATCCATTAACTGTGCTATCACGAGTCAGCTTTAAAACATGATACTATAACTGTGCTATCACGAGTCAGCTATAAAACATGATCCATTAACTGTGCTATCACGAGTCAGCTTTAAAACATGATACTATAACTGTGCTATCACGAGTCAGCTATAAAACATGATACTATAACTGTGCTATTACGAGTCAGCTATAAAACATGATACTATAACGGAGAAGACACATTGATTAAATTCCAACAAATTATTTTCATATGATTTTGTGGAAAATATAATACAAACGCAAGTTTTTTTAAAAATAACTCTTTACTAAAATACATTGGGGATGGGATTACATACCTACTATTGTGACTGTTGCTATGACTACTGTGGATGAAATGTAGACACTTTATAGCAATGGCTTTAGAAAACAGTAGAACAAAATACGTTACTGATTGATAGCAATTCAACATTTTGTTAGCACAGAGGAATTTTAACAAAAAAACAAAAAAAGGATTAAGGCATTTGAAATTAATATCTGACTTTCAAAGTGCCTAATTAAATAGTTTGTTTAATTGTGTTAAAAATGTCTTTTGAAACAAGCTTTTAAAAAAACCTAACTTCTTGTGTTACAATGTTTTTCTAAATACTAGAAATAAGGTAAAACTTACTTATGAGATATGTCTTTGACATGATTGGTATGGGGGGCGTCCCTTTGAACTTATCCTGACGACAACAATGACATTAAAAGAAATAAACTTTTTTTTTAGAAATGACACAAGAAACTATGTAGACTGCATTGCAATTTATGTCCGTTGCGTTAAGATATTTATCAACAATGCATTCAGTTAACACCATTTGTTAAAGTCTTAAATAGTGTTATATTCTGTATTTTCTATTACGTTTTATTATTGAACAAGCCACTGCAGCCGCGAACGATTACCTTGTATTGTTACTTTTACTGGGAAAGTGATAATACTGTTGAGTAACTCTGACGCGATAGGTTAGTGAAAGTGATACAAGAAAAAGATAATGTTTTTTTTTAAAAATCATCTCTGATACTCGGTTGAATCTCAATTCTCATAACATAAGCAACAAAATATCATAGTGTCAAGTTAATTGGGTTTATGACATGACGATTAATGTTTAAACACAATGAGGATAGCTTAAATTTAAAGAACCTTTAAGTGTAATCTTTGCACATAACTTCTAACGACAGAAAAATAGTGTGTCATTTGAAGATTGCAGGATTATGATTTTATGATGTTGCTGTTTTTTTAAATTTTTCTTTATTTTTATTATTATTTTAAATATTGAATATCTATATTTATATATTCGACCGTCTGTATTGATTACCTCTATCAATTAATAATATACCCTTCATTATTTAATACTAGGGGCAAGTACCCGGCTTCTCCCAGGTTTAAAATAAGGTTATCTGTAGAAGCGTACAAAACTGTTAATTTGCATGCAATAAAATGGTACATTTAACTTAAAGCAATGTGATAGACAACATTTTTGGAAGTTCCATTTGGAGTGTGTACAAAAAGATTTTCTTGTTTGCCAACTCTGGAGCAGGCCACATACAACTGTCCATGAGAAAATCATGGTGTCTGCAAGTCTATACCGGCAATCCCAAGAGACTGAGTGATAATTTATAATTTTTTTTTAACTTGTTACCCTCGCCAAAAGATACTTAACAACCACCGAAAGTTTCATGCTTCTACCTACACGGGAAATAGGATATTTTTTTTATTTTTATTTTTTATATAGCTAATATTAGGAAAAAACTACATTTTTGGTCCCCAGCCCCCAGCATCTTATATATATGGAATGAAACTTGTTTAAGGACCTTTCTAATATCAATGTGTGTATGTGTACCAAATTTCACGCTATTTGGTTGTCTGGATCTTGAGTTATTAGGGAACAGACAAACAGACAACAAATGCGTCTTATATGTATAACATTTGGGCCAAGGGCTGATACCATCCCGGGAGGGTACTCAACAACGTTCCAAAGTTCATGGCTCTACCTACATTGAACGGGGAGGGATTAGTGTTGATTCATTTTTATATAGCCTATATCAGGAAATAAACGGTTTTGGGCCCCCGGCCACCCATGAGTGAACATTTTTAAATTATTTTGCACCAGTTATTGTCATAAGAGTGTATTCAGCAAGTTCCCAAAGTTTCATGCTTCTACCTTCACGGGAATTTGAAGAATTAGTGTTGAGTCAGTTTTAAATATAAGAGAAAAAACTACATTAGGGCCCTCAGGCCCCAGTAAGTAATAATTTATATAATTTTTTAACTGTTGCCATCGCCAAATGATACTAAACAACCACCGAAAGTTTCCTACACGGGAAATAGGATAATTTTTAATTTTTATTTTTATATAGCTAATATGAGGAAAAAAGTACATTTTAGGCCCCCGACCCACAGCATCTTATATATATATGGAACTAAACCTGTTGAAGAACCTTTCTCATGTCATTGTGTGTATGTGTACCAAATTTCACGTTATTTGGTTGTGTGGATCTTGAGTTATTAGGTAACAGACAGACAGACAGACAGACAACAAATGCATCTTATATGTATAGAGATACTTAGCATTTCAAAATACGTATGCGAAATGAATGATCATTCAATGAAAGTTAATGTAGGTTTAATGCACCAAAGAATGTAGGAAAAAAGATTTTATATGCATCATGTTTTTACTTGTTATTGTTTGTTGCGATCGACGAGGACCATTCTCTTTATCCTACAGCCGTATGCTCTGGCTATTATTAGTATTGGCAAAGGTTAAATTTTAAACTTTATTTTATTTATATAAAACAAATATGGCGTACTTACCTCAATTGATTTGGCTAGAGATAATTTCCCCCAACCTCTCCGATTATGGTGCGTGAAAAGAAGCGACTAGACGTGGCGTTTATGACGAGAACCCGCCTTACGAGTTCATTTCAATGTACCATTTCCGTTACCAGCTTATCTTCCTGTCATTTTACAATAACTTTCAATCTATACCCCTTAGAAACTGTGCGTCACATTCTTGTCGGTGATGTGTCATAAGTATTTTAGTACTTAGTCTAGTACTAAGTGTCAAAAACATACAGTACAAATAATTTTGTTATGTTGAGTGACTTATATCCTTCTTATAAGCGACACTTGAGCGAAACAAATTTTAAAAGGCAAAAGGTCAAGAAATTAGGAATACAGGAAATAAAATCCTAGTTCTTTAAAATTTATTTTAAGAAAAAAGAGGCATTTATTAAGACGTATTTTACAGTAAGTTTCATTTTTTTCATCCTCTATTTCTTAACGACCTATCAAGTTACAATATAATGTAGATAAACTTTAAGGCTTCGGAATGATATTAAAGCAATACACAAAGGAACCGTCTCGATTCAGGTTAAACGCCTTGACATTTATGTCATTCCTCAGACCTAAAAACGCCATCTCTCATTACTAAATAGTAGCCTACTAGTTTTAGACAAGGTTTTTTATTGAAATAAATATTTATTTGCATAAAATGTAATTAATAAAATAGTTTTAGATTTTCAAAAAAAATTGTTTAATAAAACTGTTTTTGTGTGTGTGTGCCTTGTTCAAGTCCATAATTCTTACTTAAATTAACATAAAATTTAAAATGCCTTGTTGAAATTAGAGAACACGCTGCTATTTTATTGACATCATTATGAAAGCGTTCCAATTGAATATAACGGATATCTCTATTAAGATAATTCCGACTTGAAATGACAAAGTCTATCGTAGAGACCTTCGCGAAGAAAATTGTTTTTAATTAAATTTTAGTTGACCTCATAAGTAACTGATTGTTAGTCGACCTAATTAGTGATGGTTCGCTATTAGGTTAGTTCCCCTAATAAGATATGTTTCTTTTAACGTTTTCTGCACTTTAAATGACTATTGACTTACTGTACTAAAATGTGTATTTCAATTTGGACTGACATCTGCTTGATTCGTGCGGTGCTTCCACGTCATTAATGTATACATTGCTTAGCGAGTATAAAAAACATAGTAGGAAAACAATTAAGTGTTGTGTTCATTATGAGTAATCAATCAAATTAAAGATCGAATTTTTTTCAAATGTCATTGATAAATGTAACTTTGTAACATATATATGAAATGATGTTGAATGGTGCTAAATTGTACATAAGGATAAATTCATGTTAAAGAATATACATTACTAGACGCCCCGCGGCGTAGCATACGCCGCAGACTTGCTCATAGATAGTGCAAGAAAAAAAGGGAGGGGGAGAACGGACACAAACAGTAGCACGAACAAATGGGAACAACGCGAGTGAACGATGGGGGACCACCGAAGCATTTCTGGTAAGTATTTAGGACATCGCCACAATATATAAACAAATATTACAGCCATGAAGCCAAGTTGGAGAGCAACAACTTCGTCCATGAACGAAATATGCGACCAATAGAAACAGACAGTTACCTGGTGAAGGAATTGATATAACATTGAACAAAGCTTTTTTCCGTGACATGCGAAGCGGTGTTTATGTTTGCTAAGAAAGGGGGGAAAAGAATAGGCATTGACATTTTTAAAAATTAAAAAAAAACATATGTTGCCACTTGGGCTTGAACCTAAGACCTTCCGCATGTTAGGCGGATGTAATAACCAATATACTACGAAATACATACACACTGTGCAGGAACTTCGAAAGTGAATGTAAAAAACATTGCTGTCTCAAGACATGCCCCACCCCTCCACAACCTTCGCTTGCCAACCGTTAACTGTGTTTAGTTGACCCGAGCGAGGGTCATTCGTCATGCTCGGTTGCACATATTTTTGCTGCTTACTTGCCTGGCATGGTTCCCATGAAGAGAATTATATATATAGATTACATATAGACAAAGTGATGTTAAAATGTGTAAATTGAAATAAATGGACAAAGGAGTGTTGAATAAAGTATGTTGAAACGTTTGATTTAATCGATATCTGTTGTAACGCGGCAATGAATGTTTGGTTATGATGGGGATATTACCTAAACAAAGGGAACACTTAAAACGTTCTTTATCTGCTGGAAGGAAATATAAAAATGGCTGAAAGGTTTTAATTCAGGAGATAACCTTCCCTGAGGTTTATTTAGAGCAGTGGTTCACAAACTTTTTTGGCCTACCGCCCACTTTCTAGAAAAAAAACAGTACTCAGCGCCACCCGAATTGTTTTTCATATTCTAACACAGGGATGAGCAAACTACGGGCCGCGGGCCACATGCGGCCAGTCAAAGTATGTTATGCGGCCCGTAGCCATATACATGTGGAGAACTTATTTCATTTTAATTTTCTTTGCTTAGAATTTCTGATATATTTTTTGAAATTTTATTCCGAGTATTTGATTCGAATCTAGACATATATAATCGGTTTTATGGCTCCAGAATCGTTAGTCATTAATTGTTAACATACCTATTCGACACTACATTTCAGCTCAGCCGCTATTGGGTCTTGTTTACGATTTACATTTCGAACAGTTTTGAAATAAATTTAATTTAAAAGCAAATGGACGTTGATTTAACAATGAGTGCTGCCAAAGAAAGATCGATTGAGGACGAATGTTAGTTTTTTAAAATGACGAATTAACTGTTAAGTACTACTTCACGAACGTTGGGAGAACATCAGCCTGCTTGCTGTGCCATGAGTGTGTGAGCGTCTTTAAGGAGTACGACTTTAAAAGATACCACCAAACAAAACATTTGTATTTCTGGCACAATTTAAACAACGAAGAGAGAAAAGAGAAATGCAAGAAGTTGGTTAATAATTTAAAGAAGCAGCAAAATGTTTTCATCAAATAGTCTTGAATGCAAGATGCTGCAACCGAAGCCAGTTGTGAGATGTCCCATAAGATCGTAAAACGAAACACGCCTTTTTCTGACAGTGAGTTCATCAAGAAATGCTTGAGAGATGCAGCAAGAGTTATGTGTCATGAACAGAGTACAAAATTTGACACTGTTTCTTTATCAAGAGATCTTTAGTCAGGCGTTTTGAAAAAATAAATGACAATTTGATGCACCAACTTCGAGATGCAAGAAAATACTGTTTGTGGTACTCTCTGGCGTTGGATTAAAGTACTAATGTACAGGAACAGCACAATTGTTGGTATTTACATCTGTGAGCAAGCTTTCTTTATGAACATAAATAAGTCTAAATAACAGATCGATTTTGACTGACTGCAATTAGAATGCATTCATGCGATTCATAACCAGTAACCTGGTTCCACAATTCAAGAATAGTTCAACAACAACACAAAAAATGTTTTTAAAAAAAATTAAAAATTAAACATTAAAAATTCGAAATCATCTAATTGAGAGATGAACCTGGTATGCTGCGACCAATTTAGTAATCTTCGGCTCTATTTTTGTCAGCAGTGATCTTGAATAACCTCGATTGACTATTTACAATGTATATTCTTTTTTTTTAAATTATTTTTTGTGTTACTCATTTACCGCACTGAATCTATTTTCCTCTAAATAGGATTAAAGAAATGTAATTAAGAAATTTTAAATTACGTAAAATTTCAATTCATCATTTGTAGTTACTTCCACCAGTTCTTCTTATAACTGTGGAGATTATTCTGTGTTTGCACTTCAAAAAGGATCCAAAATCCAATCAGCTATGTTCATTTTCATAATATCAAAGTCGTTGATTAAAATATAAATGGAGAACATCCAAGGGGTCACAATAGGAAAGTATGTCTTCATCATATTTTTCTCCTGCTCCTGATAAATTTGGGAACTGGCTCAATTCCCATCGTCCAAAATTTCCTTTGTACAGAAGAAATTTTTCCTCTAATGCAGAAATAACAGATTTTGTTTTTTACAAAATTCAGTTCATCACCTTGAAGTGAAAGATTTGTTTAATTAATTTTTTTAACAAGTCGGTCAAGTAAGCGATTTCACTTTTGAATTGAATAAAATTGGATCGTAAAGCATCATTTTTATCTTTCAAGTACTTCAGCATCGAGTTAAACAGCGAATAAAAACAATCTAAACAGGCTCTCTTTGACAACCAACTAACTTCTGTATGAAGCAGAAACGATAAAATTCTTCATCGTTCTCAATACAAAGCTTTTTCAATAATCTGTCATTTAATGATTTGCTTCTGGTTGTGTTGATTACTTTAAATAAATATTGTAATTAATTATGTAGGCACGCACTTAAATTTTGGCCACTAAATGTTGACGATGGATGATATAGTAATATGTGAATGTATTTAGTGACTCCTTTTTTAAATATGCAAGGACACCCCAGTAGCGCCATACCATCGTTGTAGCATCATCTGTAGCGCCATACCATCGTTGTAGCATCATCTGTAGCGCCATACCATCGTTGTAGCATCATCTGTAGCGCCATACCATCGTTGTAGCATCATCTGTAGCTTTTGATGAAATATTTCTTAGAACTTAGAGGTATTCCTCTTTGACCCAATCCATGAAACATTGATTCTTCTTTGGAATGAGTTTGGAAATATTTATAGACTAATAAATCTTGGCCAATTAGTTCTTTCTTTGTGAACCGCAGGTATGATAAAAGTAAAAGCTTCATTTCCTGGCAAAGTTGACTCAAGTTGAATAGAAAACAGAGATGTTTTTAAATAATCATACAATGAATCTTCATCACCTTGAGCCTTTTCATCAATTCTTCTTTACACTGTATTATTGCTAAACTAATTTTTCTTGATAGTATCAGATGCTTGCTAATGTATCACTATCACAGTCCGTATTAATTCACTTATAGCCGGTTTAATTTGTACTTCACCAATAGTATGAAGTTTACCCGATTTGGCAATCAATAACTAAATAGTGTAAGAAGATAGCAAGCCATTGCCATCTTGTGCGGTTGCTGTTGAAAAGAGTTCATTCAATGTCAGTTGTTTGTTAAATTTGTATTTTAGTGTTTGAAAATTAGATAAATTCTTATCTTTTTATCACCGTTAATTTTAGTCAAATTTTTTTGCAGGCTTGAAGTTTGGAATTGCACATATCAAAGACAAAAACTAAATGCAAGTGAAGGAGTATACGGGGACTAAACCAACGTCCAAACAGTTTTTAAAAAATTAAGCCGTATGAGCGGAACACATAAATCATTTTTTTCTAAATCTTCTCTGCCTTTTTTATGCTTTCACCGCCCCCTTACAGTTATTAACCGCCCCCCAAATTGCCCCGTGTTCTTCACCGCCCCCCGGAATCGCTTCAGTGCCCACAAGGGGGCGGTAGCGCCCTCTTTGGGAATCATGGATTTAGAGCTAAGGAAGTACGGTGTGTATTTCTGTAAAGCCTACTGGCCGCCGCCCCCAGAGATAAGATATGAAGGACGTGTAAGACCGTAAATAAGCAACTGGGATTTTCCCACATTCAATTCATGTTCAAAATAAATAAAACGTTAGTTCCTTTTTTTTAACCACGTTTTATTAACTCGCTTTCGTTCCTGTGGCATTGTCCAAGATTTTTTCAAATCTGCCAACGTAAAATTGAACCACTTCTGATGGTCTTAGAGATCTGAAATTTTTTACCACAGATAGATCTTGGATGACAATACATTGTATTAAAATTTCAGATTGATCGAATGCACCGTTATTAAATTATTAAATGTTTTAGTTTATCTATAGTCTATATATAAGCATCTGTAACAGTCTGCTTTTGTTGACATCCGTGAGTTCACCCCGTGACCACATCACAACGTTTTTAAAACGTTTGGTGGGCGCTTGTGAGGTGTATGGTAAAATAAATAGAGGTAAAAAATATTTTTAAAAACCAGGTTGTTATAAGTGGACTAAAAAGAATAAAATAAATAGAAGTAAAAAAAAAGATTTTTAAAAACCACGTTTTTATAAGCGGACTAAAAAGAAGAAAATAATTTAAAACTTATAAGTTCAAGTACTTTAATTTCATATGACTAAAAACGTGGGGCGGTTGTTTGGTATAAAAATTAAAGATTTCTAATTTAGAAGGCAAAAGAGAGATCTATAAGTGAGAGTATGAGTGAGCTGCATATGTTAAACCTCATAAGCGCCCGCCCCACGTTTTTAGTCATATTAATTCAAAGTACTTGAACTTATAAGTTTTAAATTATTTTCTTCTTTTTAGTCCGCTTATAAAAACGTGGTTTTTAAAAATCTCTTTTTTTTACTTCTATTTATTATTTAATAAATTTTTTTAAAAATATTGAATTATTGCTAATAGAAAAACACCTCAAATAAAACCAAACACAAATCGACAGTTTAACTTTATATGATTTAAGATTAAAAAAAAACAATTACCGTATTTACTCGCATATAAGCCGAATTTAAAACTATAAAATAAAATACTGAAATCAGGGGGTCGGCTTATATGCGCATAAAACAAAATGGACACAAGGACAGACACTAATGCCAATTTTCCAGCCACACATTTTCATCGCTATCTGAGTCTTACTTTAGTTGTGTGTAGAGATTACAAATATATATATACAGAGGTGTGTACAGAGTACTAATATATATATACAGAGGTGTCACTTCAAAGAATTTAATGTATGCATAACTAATAATTATACTGAGTATGAATATTACCATGGAGAATTCATTTTCGAAGTCAAAAATGGCATAAAATTAATAAAAAATACTTTTAAAAAAAAACAGAAAATGTTTCCTATATCTATGGTTTCTTAACTAATACTATAATAACAATCTCATGAAGTGTAATCAAACATAGATTTCTGTCTAGGCACACTGTGTGTTCCTATGTCTATTATTTATAATCTAATAATACAGGAATTCTCTCTAGAAGTGTAATCAAACATAGATGTGTGTTTAGACATACTATCTACGCAAATGCATAGAATAAAGTGAGAGTGACACGACCACGTGGTAGTGTGTGCACCAGTGGCGAGCCGTTACCAGGCTCCAGCTAGCGGTGAAGCTGACGTCATCGGTACACAGTCTGATTTCTTAGAAATAACACGCTCAGACGTGTCATTCCAAAATGTAAACAAACTGGTAATTAACATAAAATGAAGCATTTTACATGTTTACAGTAACAAGTTTCTATGAACCCAAAGTACGGAGTAAAATTAGACGATTGTATAGTCGGCTTATATGCGGGCAGGAACGGCCTTTGGGGATGGCAGCTGGGGCAATCGTCACAGGCCCCGCGCTTAGGGGGGTCCCGCGTTTCAGACTTGAGACTATATTTTAGTAACAAAAGAGCCGGCAGATATTGCACTACAGAATTTGCGCAAGAATTAAACTAATATAGGGGGGCCCCGCGGGTCATTGTTGCACCAGAAAACAAAACACCACTGGCTCTGTTTAAAATATATATATATATATATATATATATATATATATATATATATATCTCTATATATATAAGACGCATTTGTTGTCTGTCCGTCGTCTGTCTGTTCCCTTATAACTCAAGATCCAGACAACCAAATAACGTGAAATTTGGTACACGTACACAAAATTATACCGGAAAGGTTATTAAACAGGTTTCGTTCCATATATATAAGATACTGGGGGCTGGGGGCCCAAAATGTAGTTTTTCCCTATATGAGCTATATAAAATAAAAATTATTGAAAATTAAGACGTAAAATTATTATTAAACATTTTGGTGTCGAGATTAACAAGATGGCGTTTATTGCCATAAAATAATGTGATGTGACGTCATAGTTTGAGTTCATATTAATTTGTAAATAGGAAACAAAGTGAAAAGAGCAGTTATTATTTTAATTGTTAATATACCGCTGTGGGTGTGCGTTTAAGTATTTGTGTGCACATGTGTGAATCAGTGAGTGTGTGTGTTTTTTGTTGTGAACTAAATGTTATGAAATGGTTTATTTTTATGTCTGTTAATGTTGCGCCTCTAACAAGATTACGTATATATTTTTATAAAATTTGTTTGCAAATTACATATTTTTTTACTTTACACTGTTTCTTTTTTGTATATTCTATATGTATTTTATCCAGTCGTCCGATCAAGCTTTTTCCTTTTATCGGCGAGGGTAGGAGTCAATAATATCGTCCATCCCTGGGTGGCATAAACACTGTAGCTAAGCAACTGTGTTTATACTTTTTGCATAACTTAAACGAAACCAGCAGGGCACATTTTAAGCTCAAACATTGCGTTTCGAAATGTTTCTTTAAAACAAATAAACCCCATACAACAGAAAAATGAATTATATAAATTATCACTTACTGGGGGCGGGGCCAAAATGTATTTTTTTTCCGTATATTTAAAACTGACTCAAAACTAATTCTCCAACCTCCCGTGAGGGTAGAAGCATGAAACTTTTGGGAACTAGCCAAATACACTATTATGACGATAATTGGTGAAAAATAATGTAAACATTTCCACTCATGGGTGGCCGGGTGCCCCAAAACCGGTTTTTCCTTATATGGGCTATATAAAACTGAATCAACACCAATTCCTCATATTCCCGAGTAGGTAGAAGCATGAAAATTTGGAAAGTCGTTGAGTACCCTCCCGCAATGGTAACAGTCGAAAAAAGTATAAAGTTATCACTAACTGGGTAGGGGGGTGGACGGGGGCCAAAACGTAGTTTTTTCTTAAATGAGCTATATAAATCAGGCTCATCATTAAATCTCCTATTTCCTGTGTAGGTAGAAGCATGAAACTTTGTGAAGTTGTTATATACCCTCCCAAAATGGTAACTGGCGAAACATTAATAAAAATTATCACTCACTGGGTGGTCAGAGGCCTGAATGTAGTTTTTTTTCATATATCAAACTGACTCATCAATAATTCTCCAAATTACCATGTAAGTAGAAGAATGAAACTTTTGGAAGATTTTGAGTACCCTCGCGCGATGGTAACATGCGAAAAAAATATATAAAATTATTACTCACTAGGGGTATCCAACTTCCCGTGTAAATAGGAGCATGAAACTTTGGGAAGTTGTTGAGTACTCTCCCGCAATGATAACATACGAAAAAAAAATATATAAAATCCAGGCAGATCAGGTCCGCCACAGAGTTCCCAGAGCAGCTGAAACAGCTGAGCAAAGAAACTCCAGGCATGTGCTGTTCCAGTGGTAAAGTCAAACTGCCCCCAATTCTAAAGCCACCAGAACCATTGTGCATTCTGTTGAATGGTGAAACTGCACAATCAAAGGACTTTGTGAAACTTATTAGACTATTCAATAATATGTTTGCCGTGACTTCCTTCAAGTCTAATGTTGTCGTGAATAACGGGTGGACACCAACATTCAAGGTCCAAGGCCAAGTGTACCACCATGCTGGACCTCTTCATCCAGTCAATGCTGTAGACAGCAAATATCTCCAGATTTACTTCTTGGGAGAAGATGAGCAAGTGCAAAGACGACTGGATTTGCTTGACAGTCCTGTTGACAGAAACATTGTCCTCAAACTGCAAAGAATGCTGCATCAGCATAACAGCTATGTGAGGTCATTTAAAATGGCTGCTGAGATTATGGATAACACTCAAGTGGACTACAAAATCAAAATTTCCGGCAAAGCACCATTAAAGGAACACAAAGGCAGATTCAATGCACCATCTGTTAGTGAAGTGGCATCATGATTGCTGGAGAGCTAGGTGATCGTAGAGACATTGTGCTGCATTCAAGAAGTTGCTCACAAATGCCACTTCAAAGGATTCAAGACACTCACAGGTCATATGATCCACTTCAGTATCCTCTGCTATTTGTTAGAGGAGAAGATGGCTATGATTTGAACATAAAAGATGTAAACAAGGCCACAAGCAATGACTACTATGCATATCGCATGATGCAAAGAGTCAACGAATTTAATACACTCCTCAGATGCCCGCGCCTTTTCCAGCAATACATAGTGGATATGTATGCTAAGGTTGAGAATGAGAGATTGCGTTTCATCAGACTCAACCAAACAAAACTTAGAGCTGAGGACTATGGTGTACTATTAGAGGCAGTAAGGAATGACAACAATGTGACTTCTGAAAATCTTGGCAAATTAGTGGTGCTGCCTTCCTCCTTCAGTGGAGGGCCCCGTTACATGCATGAATATGCACAGGATGGAATGACCTATGTACGTCATAGAAACACAAGCATCAAGTAGATTTGCAATTATGTTACCAAGGGAAGTGATGCAGCCATGTTTACTGTTGCAAATGAAATGCCGAACAGGCTTGATGGGGTTACCAATTAATTATCAACAAGGACGATACATTAGTAGCAGTGAGGCAGTGTGGCGCCTGCTTAACTTTCCCATCCATCAAAGGTATCCAACAGTTGTTCACTTGGCAGTACATCTTGAAGGAGGCCAAGGAGTATACTATAAACCAGGACAGCCAACAGCACATTTGACAGACACTCCAACAAAGACTACATTAACAGCGTTTTTTGATCTCTGCAAAACAGATCCTCTTGCAAAAACATTGCTGTATTCTGAAGTGCCTAGACATTTTCGCTGGGATGCCAGTCAAAAGGTCTGGCAAATCCGAAAAAAGGTATACCTCTTGCAGACTTCCCGAGATATGTGACAGACAATGCCTTGGGAAGAGTGTACACTGTGCATCCTCACAACAGAGAAGCATTTCACATGCGCCTCCTGCTGCACCATATTCGGGGACCTATTTCATTTGAAGATCTCAAAACTGTTATTGTGAAAGATGAGGATGGTGACATCCTTGAAATTAAGCCATGCAGCACATACACTGTTAAATGTACCATTTTATAGCATGCAAGTAAACAGTTAGTTGTGTACGCTTCTACAGAAAACCTTATTTTAAACCCGGGCGAAGCCGGGTACTTGCCCCTAGTATATATATATATATATATATATATATCTATCTATATATATAAGCCGCATTTGTTGTCTGTCTGTTCCCTAATAACTCAAGATCCAGACAACCAAATAACGTGAAATTTGGTACACGTACACAAAATTATACCGGAAAGGTTATTAAACGGGTTTCGTTCCATATATATAAGATACTGGGGCCCGGGGGCCCAAAATGTAGTTTTTCCCTATATGAGCTATATAAAATAAAAATTATTGAAAATTAAGACGTAAAATAATGACGCAAATTAATAAACATTTTGGTGTCGAGATTAACAAGAAGGCGATTATCGCCATAAAATAATTTTTTTTGTTGTTGTTGCTTTGTTGTTGTTGCTTTTGTTGTTGTAGTTGTTGTTTTGTTGTTGCTTTGTTGTTGTTGCTGTTGTTGTTGTAGTTGTTGTTTTGTTGTTGTTTTGTTGTTGATGTTTTTGTTGTTGTTTTGTTTTTGTTGTTGCTGTTGTTGTTTTTGTTGTTGTTGCTGTTGTTGTTGCTGTTGCTGCTTTTGTGTTGTTTTTGCTGTTGTTGTTGTCCACATCCCTTGCCCTGCGACGACAATGTCCTTCATGTTGTTGTTGCTTTGTTGTTGTTGCTGTTGTATTTGTTGTTTTGTTGTTGTTGCTTTGTTGTTGTTGATGTTGTTGTTGTAGTTGTTGTTTTGTTGT
Organism: Ampullaceana balthica; assembly: GCA_944989445.1. Classification (NCBI taxonomy): domain Eukaryota; kingdom Metazoa; phylum Mollusca; class Gastropoda; family Lymnaeidae; genus Ampullaceana; species Ampullaceana balthica. Next base: position 188,738 of record CALYLW010001738.1, read on the forward strand.
TGTTGTTGTAGTTGTTGTTTTGTTGTTGTTTTGTTTTTGTTGTTGTTTTGTTTTTGTTGTTTTGTTGTTGTTTTTGTTGTTTTTGTTGTTGTTTTGTTTTTGTTGTTTTTGTTGTTTTTGTTTTGTTGCTGTTGTTAAACCCG